>JAUZNK010018437.1:0-56495 GCA_035046665.1 Euphysa ruthae
GTCCCATAGAGAAATTTTGCAAATAATCCCCTTCAAAATTTGCCGCCTTCCGACAATACCAACCGAAAAATCTCCGGTGGTGTTCATGTCAGAAGACAGCTTTTAGGGGAACCATAGTTCCGTTGCCATTATTAGAGCAATAATCTGAACCATTTTGAAAAGCAGACCTTGAAATCATGTATTCTCATTGTGTGTTCTTGTGTTTTTTTCAAAATAGGTTCAAAATTAGAAATAAAATCCATTCTTCTCACAGAAACGTCTATAAATATCTTAAAAACCCTAATCTGAATTCTGTATTTATCAATCAAACTGATAGCACAGAAATCTCAAATCTAATTTCTTCTCTTAAAGATCGTAAAACTTCAGGACCTAACAGTGTCCCAACGATTATTTTATAGCTTTTTACAGACAATAGTTCACTCTTCCTCACTAATCTTGTTAATGGTGTTTTTCCTGATGGTCTTTAAATATCCTCTTTCATTCCTATTCATAAAAAAGGATTTAAGCTTTATTAAGTAAACTGTATTCATTTAACTTTGTTGCCACACCTTTTTGCTTAGTTTTACTATGTGTGTGGCCCCAGCCATATTATGTTTATTATTTATGTTGCATAGCATATATAATTGCATGTGTGTGTGGTTCATAATAACAAGCACTGCTTTGTTTTCTTATAGATAGATATATGAATCAATATGAAGTCAATCATAAGTTTGGCTGCATATTGTTTTTATTAGTTAGGGCTGTTTTTAAAACAAATTGATAAAAGAAAACAATTAAATGCATTAATTAAAGTAAATTTAATGTGATATTTTATTTATAATATTTATAAAATTATTAAATATTTAATAATTGTATTTCATTAGCAAGAAAAATCTAGTAGTTTTGTAGAACTTATTCAAAGATTTTATCTATAGTGTTGTATAGCTAACTATTTTATTAATCCTAATCAATATTTCAATAAGCTGTAAGTAGCAGGACGAAGAAGAGAAGAAAGAGATGGCTGGTGAGGTGAAATATGACTCGCTTCCCTTCATAGTAAGAGTTATGATTTATTTAATTCACTCATATTCTGTATTATCTTTGGTTTCGAATATTTGTTTGAGTAAAAAAAGTGAAAGTGAGAATGACATTGCTATATTTAAAGTGGGGAACCAACAAATTGCTGAGACAGTGGCGGGTCTTGTTGTACTTAGAATGCCCATTTGCAGCCATGAAATTTGCTCAATTAAACAATCAGACCAAATTCAGCTAACGTTGCATTACTCAATGAGTTTTGCTCAGAAACTCAATGAGAACATGTAAAATAAATTTCCGCAAGAGGTGGGATTCGAACTCATAACCTTTCGATCCGTAGTTTGACGCCTTGCCAATTAAGCTATCCCCACTTTTTGCAGAGTAACTGGTCAACTTTAAAAAAAACTTTTATTTCTCTTGCTAAATCATAAAAGTAACAAAAGAGAACAATGCTTAATTTTTCGTTTAAAAACCTTGTTGTTCTTGGTAGTCGAATTTAACCCAAAAATTGTGATGATTTGAGTAGAAAAATATTTCTTGGGAGCAAAGAACAAACAATTTACTTTAATA
The DNA here is from genome assembly GCA_035046665.1 of Euphysa ruthae. NCBI lineage: Eukaryota > Metazoa > Cnidaria > Hydrozoa > Anthoathecata > Corymorphidae > Euphysa > Euphysa ruthae. Next base: position 1,585 of record JAUZNK010018437.1, read on the forward strand.
TCAATATGATAAGTACGAGCCATATTTTTTGTCTTCAGATACTGATCAGTCCTCCTGCTCAAATGCCAATGCTCTGATTATAACTAGCATTGATGCTAAAAAAATTAATTATGTATTCTGAACAGTAGTTAATTTTTTATTCTCAGGTAGCTCAAAAGACAATAATTTTATGTTAAACTATAATTGATCACTTAAACTTATTGTTTGTTTAAAGGGTATTTTGATAATAATTAAATATTACAATAAAATTTATTAATTTGGTAGTATGTGTACCAATCTGTCGTCTAGTTTATAATCGGTATAATTAATAACAGGAATGTTATTAATTTTAAAAGAACTGAAAAACGTTTTCCTTCTTAAAAAAGTTAACTTATTAAAAGATCAAAGTATATTGAATAACTCACAGTTTCTTATTAATTTGTCTTATAATTTTACAAATTCCTGATATGATACCAACATAAAACTCTTTATAATTTAAGATTCTTAAAAACAAATACATACCAACATAAACTCTTAATCTATACCATGTTATAATTTAAGATTCTTAAATCAAAACTTTTAAACATCTTTAGCTGTTGTAATACTTTGTTCAAAGTTTAGTTCAAGGTTTTCTTATAAAAAGAAAAATAATGCGGTAAATATGGTGCTAGTAGAACAACCAACAGCAAAATAAAGCAATATATATGAGCAGCAATGCATTGAGTTGAGAGCATGTAACTAGGGCAATGTCAAGAATACAAAGAAAAATTGGGTCAAACTTTCTGCTTCTTTTTAAAATTTTCTTTATAAAGTAACTAGTTTTTTTCAATAGTAAAAATTTTTTGTTATTGGTATAATTAAGATTTCAAAATCAGCAAAAATTTTTACTTACTTCTCCTGTAACTTAACATTTGATGACTTATCAGGGTTGGTTTGTTAACTCCTTTTATGATTGAAATAAATCTCTGCGTATTTCATTATTACCATTTTTTTTAAAATAATGATATACCTTAGATGGTAATGATTGGGGTTTAAAATCACATGGTTTTTCAGAAAGTTCTGTTCTTATTTTGTTTGGTTTTATGATAGATTTTCTTAATATTTCATCAAAAACCTAAAATCTTTTAAATTTGCTAAATATTTTGTTGTGATATTTGATTGGCAACCTTGCTACAAAAACGTTATGAAAATTTTTTTACCTTAGCAGGTGTTTGCCAAAGCAAGAAGAAGAGTCCCAGACTCTGAATTGCATTATCCACGCATTTAAAAACAAATGTAGCACTGAAAACTTATCAGTACCAAAACTTTTATTGCCTGAATTGTTTACGTAAAAAGAATAATATATAATATTCCTATTATAAGACTTGAAAATCTTTTCAATGTCCTACATTACTAAATGTGTCTTTGCAAATAATAGAATAGTAAGATATATGCATGTTTGTTTTTCTTGGCTCCTAGGTAAATTAGAACTTTTAAACATCTCTAGCTGTTTTAATACTTTTTCCAGAGGTTTTTTGAAGAAGGTTCATCATTAAGATTTAAAATGGTAAACCCACAAGAAAATCCAATACAATGGGGTTTTTTTGGGTTAAGAATTGTTTTTAATAAAAAGAAAATGAAAAAAAAAAAAAATGAATCAAAATACCAGCCAGCTATTTTAACCTGACAATTTTTATGTATATATTTAAAAGCATGCTTGAGATTTTATAGGAAGAAATTAAAAAATTCCAATTTTATCATATTTCTATCTTCAGCCACAATTGCTATCTAACAATAGTTTATTGGAAAGAAATATATTTACTCCACTGAAGAACTCTCTGCATTCTAATTGCTTTCTTTTGTTTTATTCTAGTAGTGGCTTTTAGCCTTGCAGAAAGCGACTAATTAAAACTGTGTGCACATGTACAGGTTTTCAAGTATACAACTCTATTGTCTTTAATTTTTAGGATTCAAGTGGAAAAGATTTTTTTGAGGTGGGTGGAGAAGATGACATCATTGACAGCCATGATAATGTAAGTATAATTTGAAATTAACTTTAATTCTCAGATTTTTAGCACTACTTTGCCAGTGATGAAAAAAGCTCGTAAGCAATGAAAATAATGAAACTCTGCGGCATGAGGCTATATACTAGGTAAAAATATTTTTAAACTGGTATTCAAAGTAATCACCTAGTAGTGATATGTCTTGTTTTCATGTTCAGGAATTTTTTTTCTAAGCAAGAGTCCTAGTTCTTTTATTATTCTTTTTCTGACTATAGTAATGAAACTAGAAAATTTGAAGTGGTCAGACAACCCTGCATTTTATATTTTTGAAGAAAAACAAAGTTCAGCCCTATGCAGACAGAGAATTATGAGCAGTCAAAGAATCCTTAAATTATTTCCACATAGGTTCAAATTTCTCTTTTTGCTGAATTTATAATAGATTAGGATGTAGATGCATAACATAAAAGTTATTTTACGTATTTTCATTTTTATGCCCATATTTTGCAGTATTAGGCTCACATAAGTTCATTGAAAGTGGCGTAATTGAAGTTTTCCTAAAATGTGCTAATTAAATTCTTTTGCATGAGGTTAGAAGAGGCAGGAAGGCATCTTTATGATTTCTGTGGTCGAGAATTTTTTTTTACTTTTAGATCTAAATATGATAATTTTTAACTCAAAATTAAATTTTTTTGATTTTTCTCAAAAATTATGTTTTACTAGAGATTTTAGAAAGTATTTTGGAAGTACGATGAAATTAGTTGTTACATAAAGATTAAAGTTTTGGTGGGTGGAAATTTAAAGAACTTTGCATTTTAAATTTTTGGTTTTTTAATAGAACTTAAGAGATTTTAATATAAACAGCAATTATGTCAAAATTTTAATCTCATGATTTAAAAATAGCTAGGAAAATTTATGGCATTTTTTTGATATCAATTAAAATTTAAAGAGTGGGTGTTTTTTATACTGTTTTTAAAATGGACCACAATAATTTAAAGAGTTATTTCATTCTATCATATTGCAGATAAAACTGAAAAAGAGACACTTTTCTCAAATATTTTTTGGAAACAAAAGAAATTTTGTGGTTGCCATGCCGTGTTTTAAACACCCTGTTGGATAATTTACAAAAAAATCTTTTGCTTCCAATTTAATCTTTCTCTTCTGCCGCTTGAGATAATCTCTTGCAAAACAGTAATTGATGTTTATGAAACAAATGCTTGCAGCTTAAATCAGCTTTATAAATACAGTAATTACAGTAAATTCAGTTATTTTTTTGCTGTTTTCAAGGTCTGTTAGAGGTCAAATAACGATTGTTTTCATATCCTCGTTGTGAGAAGTTTTATCTAGAAGATTATTTTTCGCCACCTACAGAAATTTCCTAGAATATCCCCTGTAGATACTAAATACTTTTTAAACACAATTTTACTTTATTTTGTTAATTTCTGAAGAAAAATCGGAGTGCCATAAAGTGAATTTTTTTATTTATATTTTCACTCGCCACAAATTGTTTTTCCTTTGCAAATGGACTCTAGAACCAGTAATTCTTTTAATAAAACTTTGTTTTGCCTTAAATTTCTTAGAAAGAAGCTTTTGATTTTATTAAGTTTTTAAGTCTTTCATTATGTTTACAAAGTTATTTAGTACCCTTCGTTTTATCACTATGGTGGCGCTGATGATACTTTGGGTTTTCTAATAACTTTTTTTTTTTTATTAAACTGCTTTCTTATTATCTTTTTATTTTATGTCAATCTATTTAATGCCTTAGTTTTTTTTTTTACAAAAAATAAAAAAGTTTTGTTGAAAAAGTTGTTATTTATTTTTCAAATAGTTTTTGAACAGTTTACATCCTGACCACCTAATGAACCGGCGTGTTAAAGTAGCCATAATATTTCAGTAACCATCTGGTACTATACTAAAAGTTACTCATTCCCAAAGGAACCAGTCACAACAACGAAATGCAGACCCGGGTCTGCATTTTATTGTCGTGTATACACAACTACTTCTTCACTGTGGCAGGGAGCAGACCCATATATAACAATCAGTACAAAGAAGTTCTTTTAACATTTAGCAACATATTTGATAGTAAATTAGATATTTAAATGATTTGGTTAAAAAATGGTTACAAACAAAACTGTAAGAAAACTTCACTACATGAATAGGAATAATAAGTGTCATCAAAAGAAGTTTGTATAATGTTAATAAATTTATATCCAATCATATTTTAATTTTTATGTATTATATATTTTTGAGATATATTCTTTGTGAAACAAAGCATGTTTTTCATTAAGTATGTTTCAATATTACATGGCTACTGAACATATAACTTTAAAAATTTTTTAGAAGATATTTTTTCTAGAATTAATTTTCACGATTAAAGACTTGAGAATTTATTTCGTTTGTCTCATGAGAGTTTTATAATTTAGTATTTATTCAAATATCGTTTTTTGTATAAAAATTCAACTTAGATATTTTAAGGTTGATTTAATCTGGAAACAATTAAATTTTCAGGCAAATAAAAACAAATGTGAGAAATACTGTTTATTTAAAAAAAAAAAAAAAAAGTAGAAAAGTGAGAAGACCTGTCTAAATACCAAAAACCTGCTTTGTACATACATTTCATTGTAAAAATTGTTGATACATTTCTTTGTAAGAATTGTTCATACATTTTTTGTAAGAGTTGTTCATACAGTACACAGGTAATACACTGAACTGTTTTACCGAAAATAAATTTCTACCTAGTGATCGTTTTTTTTTTTATATTATATATCTAGTTTGCAAAAAAGTAACAAACAGTGCCTCACAAATATTTTTGTCAACGTAAAGCATTTATAAGCCTGCAATCTCGTTAGCAATTTCAGATTATCAAGATGAATTCAGAGTGCTGTATATATAAAAAGTATAGTAGTTGTTTGTTTATCATTAATACTGCAAATTGAAAAGTACCAGTCTAAAAATATATAAATTAAAACATTCTAATAATACACTTTGATTCAATCTTTTAAATAAATTAACTTAAATTAACTATACCAAGAAATTCTACGTATGAAAACATTCCAATTTAACAAACGAAAAAGAACACATGTGTTTAAGTGAGCAGGTGAAACTTTTAACAAACTCTCCATCTGGCATTTGTGCTCGTCGATAGAATATTTGAAGTTTGGAAGTGAATATTTAGCCTTTTATGGAAACTGAGATGTTTGAAATGGAAAACCTTCTTTTGTTTTCATTTTAATCGCTGTCCAATCTTTCTGAATAATATTGTTTGAATTATGATTTTTGCCCAATTTAATTGCAGTAGAACAGTAGTTTTCACTTCTCTACTGTGAGAAAAATGCATGAGTTCACAGGCAGAATTTTGTACTGAGTGTTCTTTATAATTTGCATGCCGTCATTAAAAAACCCACACATCTTAATTATTTTAATACTAAAGAAACCCATTGATTACGGCCAACTTCTGTTAATTAAAATTAATAAATTATTGTTTGTAATATTAATAATTTATTTTTTCATTATAAAATTGACTTCATGTAAATATCGTGGAAAAATAAGTAAGTAAGTACTCTCATAAGCACAAAAGTTTAATTCAAGTTGCTTTGGCTCAGGAAGTACCTTTTTTTTTGTTGTAAAATATTTACTGTCAAACCTGTTCTATGTTTCTTATTTCGTCCAAGATTATGAAACCAAAGTTTAAGAATTTTATTCTGAAGTGCTATTAAACCATTAGGTTAAATGTTTTTAGTTATTTTTTCATTTCAGTTTGAATTAAGAAGTGAATCAGTAGACCACATTGCTCTCAATCAAAAGGAATCTTTTAATGTCTTTAAAGATAAATATCTTGATCCATCTCATATTGGTAAGTGGTATTATTGTTCTGTTCAATTTATTTATTAAAAATTATTTTTGCTTGTCAAATAATTTTATGTTAAATTTTTATAATACTTATAAACTTAATTTTCCTTACCAAAAAAAAAGAAAGAAAAAAGTAAACTTGTTGGCTGATTTATAGGCCCTAGTGTCAACATTTGATAATAGGAGAAAAGTTTACCTCCAAGTTTTTTTTACGATCAGGATACATGCTTGTTTTTCCAAACCAGGTAGATATGTTTCAGAATATCCCAGTATTTGGCTATAGGATTTAGAGAAAAAATATTCTGCATTGTTAGATTTTTTTAGTTTATCATAAAAACTCTTTACTTCTTTATATAGGTTTATTTTGTCTTCTTTTTGGATATTTATGTTTTTTTGTACATTTTTGTTTTTCTGAGAATTATAATACTATGTAAAAAGAGTAAGAAAATATGGTTTCTAGACAGACAAGACATAGACAGACATCCAGTTAACTATTGATACAATATAAATATATTTACCTCTTCCATTTTTTTGGTCTACTACATTGTTAAGTTCAGCGTCTAACAACTTTTCACTAACCCTTTACCAGTCCACAAATTTTTTGAGTTGTGGGTGCTTAATGTTCAAAAAATTTTGTGGTGGTGGATCTTAAATGTCCAATGATTTAAAGAAAAAAAAAAGAGTAATTTTATTATTTTCAAAACACTTTAATTTTGGATTTATCAGCAATAAATATACTCCAAAAATATTTTGGACTTCATATGATGTGAGCATTTGATAATTTCTATCAACACCGCCCCTATATTCATATTATAACTATTAATAACTAGAGGGATGTTTTTAGGTTTACCACCTAAATTAACTACCTTTTCTTAATCATTTACACAAGTAGACATGTAAATATCATTTTTATCTTTCCAAGGTGTCACCATAATATTTGTTGTTTTCTCATACAATACTGTTCGTTCATCTTTTTTCAACTTTGCCGTTTTCAATTTGATTGGTAAACCTTTATGGTCTTTACGGAGAGTGCCAATGGTATAGGTATTTCTACTCAAACGTAGTTTTGAAAGTTCAAGCGACGTGTACCAATTATCAATATGAAGGCGATACCCTTTATCAAGTAAGTCGTCCTTTTAGCATCATAACTATTTTTGTTGCAACATATTCGTACTCAGGGTTCAGGGCGTTTGTCAGCTCTAACCCAGTATACAAAACAGATCTCCAAACATATCCACTTCTAGACTCACGCAAAACATAAGTCTTAATGCTGAATCTTGCTCTTACTACATATGCATTGCTTCTACGTGAGGCGACATTTCCAATGCATAAGCAATTTGTCTATTGCAGTGTTCTGATCAGGAGTGTAAGACTCCATGTACTTTTTATTTTGATACAGGTTTTATCTTACTAGCTAGTGGGTGCGATTGTGGCAATGTAGAATTATCAGCAAAATGTAAAAACTTATCATTAAGCTTGAATCGGTTGTACGATAAAACCTGTTTTACTTGGTGTTTCAAAAAGAGGGTTCACAGTATATTATAACTCATATATTGGCTTCCAAATAATTCCTTGGTAAAATATGATAGCAGTATATCTCGTGATATCATTTAAATCAATTGGCGACCACCGTTTCATTCTTGAATGTGGTTAAGTTCTTTCTCAGCTATAACCTGCTCAGCAAATAAATTAGTTTGATCAGCTATGTGTGTACAAAGTTGACCAGTAAAAAAGAGTTCAAAAAAAGAAAGCTGATTTTCACAAGTCACAGGGACTGTTAAAGTGTTGATATATTCTAGCATAAAATCAGGAGTTTCATCTCTTATAAACCTTGTCACATTGGCTATTTTTATTTTTTTTTGCTTGGTTTTTGATTACTTGATACTTTTTTTTGCGGTCTACCAAGTCTATGATATAAACAGTATCGTGTAACAATAAACTTCTAGACAGGAGTTTATTCTATTAACTATGCTGTTATCTTTAAATTTTATTCAACTCTATGAAATATTAAATCAAATTGCTATATTTAAAAATTAGTTTGAGAATGGTGAACCCTCAATTCGAAACCTGATAATGTCTGCATATAGTGAGCCCTTAATTTGAACCCAGATACATACTGTTTGCATATGGCAAATCCTTAATTCGAATTCTAATACTTGAATCTTGATCTTGAATCAATATGATTTTTGAGTAGTTCAGGATTTACCTGGCTCAGCACTGTCTTTTAAACCTTGATTATTAACAAATTAAATTTTCTGTACTTTACTTTTATCATATCTAATATCTCAGGATGACTTAAATGTGTATCGTTATAGATAGCACATAACACCTTTGTATAAGTTCTATTTATAATATTCACTTATTACACTAGATAAAAATTACAGGTCAGTAGAAATAATAAGGTACTATATAGACATTTAAAATATGTTAATCTGGGAAATGCTCAAAGTACACTTAATTCTAAGCATTCTCATTTGGCGGCAAAAATGATAAGACTTTTAGATTTTAGGAAATTGATTTGCTGAAATTTGAAATTTTTTACTAAAACATACCTTGAAACTAGGCATTTTTCCAAAAGATCAATCAGTTTCAGTTTGTTGCTGTATCCTAGGAGCTACTAATCACTAGGAGTTCTTATATGAAAGATATTTGAATGAACTTCATTTTAATTCCTTTTTTTTTAAAATTTTTTAATTTAATTTTTTTAAATTAATCTTCCCAGGCCTCAAACGACAGTTTTTTTTTTAATGAATATCACAGCAAGATCACTATAAAATCCAATTAAATTGATGCTTCAGCATAGTTGGTTACAAAAATTTCAAGTATTGTATCAGTAAATATCAAAAAAAAAAATAAAAAAAAAATATATATATAATAAACACGGTTTATGGCATAATCTGATATCAACACTTTACCATATAACAGTAACTACCAGTTTATTGTCTAACACAAATGGTTTGATCAGGTAGTAATTGTTAACCTTGAGTGGAAAGTCTTTTATTTATGTGGTGTTTATGAAGATAAAAAAGAACCTGTTTGTTTCCAAAATTCCCATAAATAGGTTATTGTTAGAAAAGGTATTCAGCTATAAAAAATTTTCTCCAACACTTCTTCGAATAATTTTAACCCATCTGCTACACATTCTACATATCATACAGTAGTATTTTTTTGAAGAGTTACTACCAAAAGGAAACACTTATAATGTTTTTCTGTCACATCAACCAGGAAATCAAAGTTCACAGTGAAATTTGATAGGCAGTAACCCATATCAACTTTACCAAGTTGCCAATATTCTATCCTATTGACATAGGAAAATCTTTGGCCTACCTTTTTTATTTATTTTTTATGTTGTTTTTTGCATCTAAATTATGTGTAGAGACTCTTTTTTCCAAGCCAAATAATTCGCTATTATCAGAAATATTGTTGAACCATCATTATTATTTTCAATAAAACAATATCGCTAAAGTATAACCAAAAAATTTACCAGAAGTACAAAAAAAAATAGCCAGTTGTTTTCACCATATTTGTTTTCATGAAAATACCTTTTACTAGTATTCTCAACAAACAGCAGATATGTGACATAAATTTTGCAATTGATTTGTGTTATCCAATCAATTTTTAAATATTGGAGGAGTTACCATTCCACATAGTCATAACCATTTAAAAGAGAAAAAATAATTTACTAGTTATTCCCATCAGATGATGGGAACTGCACAGAAAAACAATATTGCTTTCCCATCAAGTGACGGGGATCACGCTATAAGGATTAATTTTGTGTGAATTTAGAAAATCATGGAAGTTATGACCGAAGGTTGTTTAAGCTGGTTATTTAGTACATGGAAGATTAAACTGCCACTCCCAAACAAGTTCCTACTTGAATTAGCCTTAGAACTCTAGAACTAATTGTTTAAAATTTCACTGTCGAATGATCCCTTTCAAGTTATGATACTTTTTAGTGTAAGAAATGCAGAAAAAATTAGTAATGCTATGAAAGTCGTCAAAATATTTTTTGTATTGACAATTATCTCTCAGTTAGTAAAAACGCGAATAGCCAACATGTTTTTTTATTACTTTAAAATACATTTCTAATGATTTGGACATGTTTCAAAAGCAGTTTTGGGTGGGACAGACATGTCCAGAAATAATGGTGTTGCTTCTATTTTTATGTAATTATTTAGTTGTTTTGAAATTTTTTTAAGAAAAAAAGGAAATATTTCTGATAAATTTTTGACTTTGATGGGAAAAATGTTTGAACTGAGCTTAAAATTGAAATGATTACTTGTTTCTGTTAATCATTGCTTCCTGTGGTTTTTTATTTCAAAGGTCCTGTCTTGATTCAGTGGATCATTCGGTAGGTTATTTTGGTTTTAATTTTTTTTCCTCTTTAGACTTTTCTGATAAAATTACATCTTCAAATCGTCCTGGTTATGAATCAAAATCTGTATATGAAATAGTAAGTTATCACAGTTATCACAGTTATCATCAACCACAGAGTATCATCTTTAAAGCAATGCAAAATTCTATCAAGAAAAACAATGCTTAAAAAGTTGTGAAAACGATGTTTATTCCGTATATGGTATTTTTTGGATTATTTCTTAAAAAATTGTTGTCTAATTCTGCTTAAATTTCTTAAATGCTGGAAAGGGTAATTTGATAATTATATCGGCCATCTTCAATTATTTTTTAAATGCCTTTCAATTATTTTGATTTATGTTTTAAAATACTTTGCTTGTTCAAGCTTGGATTAAAGTTAATAGTTCTTATTTTTTTTTCATTTTGCAAATCTTGAAATAATTTCAGATGATATAAATTTTATAATAAATTAATTATTTTGGATATTAGTCTCCCTGCATAGCGGACAGAATTCTATAAATCCATGTCTGTCCATTCATCTATCCAAAACACTTTTTCTTAGTAAGCGTTAAATATTAACCAGTTTATGCTTAGTTAATATCAGAATTTTTATATAGAAAAATTAACTTAAATCGCAATATCATTGAACTTTCTTGTTATAGATTGCAGAGCAAGTTTCTGTAGAAACACCACAACAGAAGTATCAACGTCTACAAACAGAGCTGAAAGAGCTAGCTGATGAAGTGCAACTTATCAAGGTAAGTATGTGTACAACCAATGAAGTTTTATATGTCACTCCTAACTATTGATGAAGGTGTGGCATTACTTATTTGTTCAATAGTCATTTGTCTTCACATATTAATGTGAGAAAATACTTTTTTTTTTTCTGATTTTTTCATCATTTATTTTCATTATTATAGAATGTGGGTTTTCACAAAAATAAATAGATTGGGTTTTATTATTTTAAGAAACTAAAGTTTTTTTGTGTTTGGTTGATGCTCATTCAATTTTTAAAGTTTTATGAGAATATTTTTTGTTACTTTTAAAATTCTATAAAAATCTCATTTGACTTTCCATTCCAATTGCTAGAAACTTGTAATTTCTCACATAAATTAAATTCTCTTTAGCAATCTGAAGAAAAAGCAGATTCAGCAGTTAGTTTAGCACAAGAAGTTCAATATTTACAAAAGCAAGTAAGTGAGTCCAATGACATTTAATAAAATATGCAAATAACAAAATTATTGCTGTGAAAGCAGTATGAGATTTTTAGTCAGCATTTTATTAAATGAGGTTAGTTTGCAATATTCATGGCTGATATTTGCATAATAATTTTGTTTTTCAGCAGTTTCTAAACTTCGCTTGTTACCTGTAGATTTATTATTGTACAGGGTAAAACAAAATGAGTACTTGATTGAAGGAGCTGACTGGTAAAGTGATGTAAACAATTGATTTCAAAGGCTTTGTTAACATGCTGTAATAACCATAAGCAAATAAAAAATCTCATTTTCAAGCTGTTAAGGGTTTAAGCACTTGCATATTATACAGTTTTTGTTATTAAATTTACTAAGTATATATTGTAACTAACAATAAAAACAAAGCTATAATATTAATTGATTTGAGTGGAGCGTTAGACACTGTAGATTACTAGAAATGATTAAATGTGGTATGATTGATAAAATAAAATGATGGTGATTATGAAAAGCAAGCTTCATTTCTGAGGGATCATTTTGAATGGTTTTGTTTTGAATTGGTGGGAGTCAGCAAGTTAAAATTGGCCATACACTTTCAGATGTTATTTTAGAATTTGGAAATTCAGGGTTTTGTTATTAGCCCCTGTTCTATCAATTCTGTATCGATTTTAGCTCTGAAAGCTTTGTATATGACCAACATCCAAAACTGCTTTGAGATTGTTAGAAAATATAAGGGTTATTACTTTTTGAAACAAAAGTTTAACTTCATCTAAAATTTTGATACATATTTATAGGCATCTTTATATTTATAGGAGGGTATTCATAGATTATTCCAAAAAACATATTTGATTCTCCAACTATGCTAAAAATCTTGGACTTTTTGACAGAGGGTTGCATTTAAATAATCACTTGAGTGTAAAGATAATAGTTTTTCATCTAAAATCAACTTTTGAAATTGTATTAAGTCAAAAATAAAAACCTTGTTGTTCAAAAGTTTTATCTTTTGAAGTTTAACATGTCCAACATATTAATATATTTTTGCTAATTTAAACGCATTTATATCATAGAAATATGATATTAGTTTATTTATAGCTTGACATGGTTATGTTTTTAAAAAGAAATTTTCCAGAGGTCCATTCACCACTATTTTTCACTAGCAGTTGTTATGTTTCTATTCTGGTTCTTGCAATAAATTGTTATTTAGAAACATTCTGATTTATAATATTTTGTTTATTAGCTACATGATCTACACCTTGAAAAGATTTTTGGACCTGAAGTAAGTCCTTATTTTAGAATATAGGCTCGGTGTATTGTGCTTTTATGTTATTAATATCATTTAAGTAAGAGTAAAGGAGATAAAAAAAGAGTTGTTTAAAAATTTTAAATAGCTTTTTATTTGGGAATGTTACACTGGGTGATAAGAATTAGTTATGAAAATTATTAAGAAACAAGATTTGTTCATTATTATTCATGGATGTCATAACTCGAAACTTTTTCCAGTTTTTTGTTTTCTGTTTTGTTTTGTAAGAAATATTAGGTAAGTAAATGTTTTTTGTTTTTTGTTTTTCTTTGACATGTTAAAAAGAACAATGTAATGTTAATCTATTAAGTACCATTTAAGTCTAATGAACTATAAAAATAAAAATGAATGTTTTTATCATTCAAAAATAGTGTTTGGTATATTTAGTACTCTTATGATTTTTGATAAATTGTGCTAGTATATTTAGTTGTATATTTACATTACTCATTGGCTTAATTTTGGTGTTTAAAGTTGGTTTATGTGTTTAAGTATTATTTTTATTCCGGCGTCGATAAATGTAATGGGTGGCTTCAAAAGATTGTCCAGAAAGTCTGAGCAATTATGTAGTTTGACCATCGTAGGTGGGTTAACATAGTATTTACAAACCCTTAGGTTGCGTTTATACCTGTTTGTTTATTTATAGGTGATAGCTTCGGATGGTTTCCAGCCAGGAACCTGGAGAAAGTGAGTTGATTTTTAGTAATATACTAAATATAATATTCTATTATTGTACATTTTTTTTCATTTAAGGTAATGTGTGTTTATTTATGAACAATATCTAAAGTCCAGAGTTTACTTTAGAATAAGACTTGTTCTTGAAACTAAAAAATTCTGTTCTATATAAATTAAGGGCTTTGAATTATAAAAATGTAAAAGACTCCAAGATTTAGCAAGAGTTAGTTGGTTTTAATTATCTTTGCAAGCAAGACAGCAGTCTGTCAAATTGATATCAGCCTTATGGCAAGCAAGACAGCAGTCTGTCAAATTGATATCAGCCTTATGGCAGCAATTAATGGAAAATGCGCCATTAAGTGTCAAGAATTATTTGATTAGAATAAAATTCTGGAATTATTTTTTTTATAGGCAAAAGTGAAAAATTTTTTTAATAAATGATCAAAGTATTACCTGCATACTTAAATTTCAGGGAAAATTCAATGAGGTCTTCATAGAACTGCTGGCAATGCCACCTGCTTGACTCTTTCTTTACGGTTGCTACATGGCTCATTCACTCCATATTTTCAAAATTTACAGTATACCGATTTTTTACCTACACTTTTCCTGCAGACACTAAAAGGATATTTACTTTCTTTTATACTTTCCCCCCTACACAGCTGTGAATAAACATCATCTAATAAAAGTTGTTCATAAGCCTCTTGACCCCAAAGCAGATTTTCACACTTTCAGATTGGTCAACTGGAACATTTGAATTTTTACAACATTTGATAACTAAGTTATTGACATAAAATTGTATAATTAATTTATTAAGTTTTGATATCCTTTGCCACGATTTATGCATATGCAGCGCAACATTAAGTATTGATCCTCGTTTAATGTTATTATTGAGATAGGTCTTTGAAAATTGACCAGTTTTATCCCCAAGTAAGCCAGATGTCCTACATAAATGGTGTCCCAGAACAAGGGAGGTGGTTCATCTGAATTTAAATTCCTTTGATGGAGAAGGGCCATGTAGTTATCACTAAGACCGTACACTCATATTTTTTTTGATAAAATAGTAGATAGTATTAATTAAATTAAAACAGACATATGGAAAGACAATTTTTTGAGGGGTTTTTGTCTACGAGGCAAATGTCAGGTGTGCTGCAATTATCTGGTAGTAAATACTTTATTTATTTTTTTTTAATAAAGGGAAATAAACGTTTTAATGAAATAGTTTCTATATTTCTATTTAAGACAAATTGTCGATCAATTAGAGTGCTTCAATCAAAAACACCCCCAAACAAAAGACTCATCTGGAAAGGTATCATTTATGATGGTTCAAAATAATTTTTTTCTTTCTGTGTATTTTTTTCAAACCTTCATGCTGGACAATTTTTGTAAAATGTGAAGTTAAAGTTAAAAACTTAGAATCATAGTTAAAAAGTTCCTTTTACTTAATTTGTCAAAGAATTTATCATACATCTTTCTAGTAAAAGTGTACTAAAAATCATTGTAGTGTGACATTACCTTTGTTAGTAAAAACTGTTGTTCTCCATGGGACTTCATAATTGTGTGATATTGTATTTGCTGTTGTCCTTCATTAGACAATAATTTTCGAATTCGGGCAATTGTTTTAATTTTTGTGATTATAAGGAGAAAATAGTTATTATTTAAAAAACTATTTGAGAGATTTTTATAGTAAAAATGTAAGTTACAGAATTATTTTACCGTTGATGATAAGGTATTTAAAAACATTTATCATCAAAGTTAGTAAAATCTGAGATATAATTCATTCAATATCGTAATATGATATTGAACTCCACTTCGTATTTGAATGTTATTTAGCTCGTCTAAATATATCCTTGTCTTAGTTTTTCCTTGTTTGTTATCTGTTAAAAGTTTTTAATTATAGCACCATGATAAAATTTTAACAAGAAAGAGTGATTTTCATTTTTCGACTTAATATTGATAATATTGATAATGAATGTTCCTATGATGTGGTTATATACTGTGATTATTCATAGAACCAGCCGCTGCTTGATTTGAGCTATTCTTTTATACTTAAAAAATACATTAATACATTTAAACCAGACCTCTTTCATAACAACTTCCTTTTACATGTTTTTGAGAAAAATCACTTTTACACTGAATCGTCTAGTAAAGAATTCCTGCAAGCTTGAAGTAAATGCCATTCGTTTGTAGCAAATTTATTTAATAAAAAAAAAAGATTGTTCTGAATCATGACTATCTATAAATTACTTAATTTTGTTCTTAGTTAATAGTTTTTATATATCATAAATTATCAAAAAATATCTTTAAATCAAAACATCGAAAAACCTTTTTAGGTAGACAAGTTATGAATTAAAATGCATTAATTAATATTTTCTTTATGTACATACAGGCATGTTAATACAAGCAAATGAATAAGAATAAAGTGCCTCTGCTTATTACTTTCTTTAGGATTTACCTTCTTTGGTTTTGTGGGAATAAATTTCACCCATTTACAATTAATGTTTTTTTAGGATGTTGTTTATCAAATGTACTACCATCCGGAGCATTCCAAATATTCTCAAACAGCTAAGGTAATCTATTCAAAAGTTGATAATAATTTGTTTGCAAGCAAAACTTCATATTTGTTAGAGGTTTCCATTTTCATAGTTCAAAAGCACATTTATTTATTTAAATAAATCTTTGACCATCCCATATTTGAAAGAGTAGAAGTCACAATCTTTATTTATTTTTCACTTTGAATTGATGAGTTACATTTAAACCCTTGCTTATGTTGTTAAATACTGGTTTGATATTTTGTGGAAGAGCAGTTATTAAAAGTTTTTTAAAAAGGAAGAAATTTTAATAACTATTTAAATATTCATATTTTCAGAAAAATTTCTTTGTGAGAAGCTAATTATTATAATTTTATATATTGATTTTTTCTCTCACTACTTAAATTTTCAAATAGGTAAATTTAAATCAGTTCAATTGTCTCATGAGTTTCACATATATGGTGCATATATTGGGTGCATATATAGAGTATAGGGTGCATATATAGAATATAAGCTTCTCATTTACTTATTTATAAACAAGCTGCATATGCAATCCAATATTAAAAAAAAATTATGAGATGCTTATCTCAGATTTTTGGTGATAAGGTTCTTTTTTTAGATAAGTGAATTGGAATCAAAGTTGAAAGATATTGAAAATTTTGTTGGTTCAGATACTAAAAGTCTAGTAAGTTTAAATTAATAATCAGTTTTCATTAAACATAGTTTGGTTTGAAAATATATAAGAGAAAATTTAATTTGAGGGGAGGGGAGATTGTGTGGCAAACAAAATTATATCCACAATTTTATGGGAAAACTCTCTTGGTATTTATTTCATCAATTTTTAATTAAGCCGTAAGTGGGTGTTTAGATATAAATGATTTAAAAAAAAAAGGTGTTCTGTTGCGCCTCTTAGAGAAGCTAATTTTATTGTACTCTTTGCAATGAAAAATAAATTTAATGACCTATATGAGATTTTAACCCATGACTTTCTATTATTTAGAAAAAAAAAATGCCACTGGCTGTGGTAACATGCCTAACCTTTCACAGAGTTGAAGATCCTTCTTTTGTTTAAAAACAGCAAAATCCCAAAGTTTTCAGAATAAGGCAAACATTAAAATAGTTTTCACAGAAAATGTTCAAAGAAATTGTTTTACATATCTATGAGAATGGCAAGACTTAAATTAGAGACGTGGTAAATCTCGGTGCAAGAAATATATTGTTGTTTTTTGTTTCTTTACATTTTGTCATTTGGTTATTATCTTGTAGCTATCTATCACCACCTTTTAAAAAAATGGTGTTTTAATTTAAATTATTTCAAAAAAGTGAAAAGTAAAACCTGGTTGTGTCAAAAGAAATTTACAAAAAGTGGTTCAAGTCATTTGACCTCCCTTTCCTTTATTTTTTTTTAGAAAAACTTAGTATCTGAACCTGGGTCTCTTTCTACATTGATGGTACGTTTTTATTATCTATATAAAGTTTTTGATTATTAATAAGTTTAGTTACAGTAATTTTTAGATTTTTTTTATATTTATATTTTATGAATAACTTTGATACTATGAAATAGGGATGTAGTATTTATCCTGAATATTAAAATTGGTTCCTTTTTTTAAATCTACTATTTAACTTATTTATGCGTCTATTTACATTTGAGCAAATTATTGCATTACACTTAGAATTCAAAATTGTTGTGGATTGAGCATGAATCCGATTCCATTTGGATCCAAGAACTAACATGAAACAGTTGAACTTTCATAATGTAAATGTATGAAAACTTGAAAACATGCAGGTTTTATACTATTTAAAATGAAGCATTAAACTACTTTTGTAAATATTTGGAGCAAATGTAGCAGTTGTACATTTAAATTTGAAAAATATAAAAGTAACTTTGTGAAACTTTTAGCCAATTTTACTCAAAAGGAAAAGGATCTTAATTTACTTGTTAAAATATGTAAGCTGGGTAGAAAAATAATAGGTTTTGTAGTAAATCCTAGTAAAAATCTGTGATGAATAAATCTTATTTATTTGGATAAAATAATTTCTTTTGAATGTCCTCAATAAATACCCACCCTTTAATCTTGAATTGTTAATAAGACCCTGTGGTGTTGAAACTATAAAAAAAGGTATATACAATTTTATTTCTTACCTAATATTTGTAAAAGGCTTCCTTTTTGTTATTTATTTATAATTAGATTAGATAAGATTATTTTTAGCTTTAATATGATTCTTATGACTAAAAGTATCTAATTATATTAGTTAATACAATATTACAATCATCTAAGTTAAATAACGCAGATTCGAATACCTCAAATTCAGGTGCGTCCCCATTTGTGTGATACAATTTATGCAAAAAATTTGAATTATTTGAAAGGTTATTCAGTGGCCTAAAATATTACAGAAAACTTTTTCAGAAATATTGCTATATCGTTCAATTTTTAGAAAAATATTTAAATTAATTGCTTTTATTCGTTAAAAGCTAACAGGGCATTACAACTCCTTAAGTTATCAAATCCTTTAGATGGTCAAATCCTTTAATTAGTCAATTCCTGTCGTACATCTCCAGCCATTGACACCCACATGGTGTCACTTTCTGTGAGGAGACAAAAAAAAAAAAAATTGTGAAATTTCAATTTCTAAAATTTTAATCCTTAAGGGAGCAAGGTTGAGTATATAACAAATATCAAGTATTTGTTTACTTTAAATTGAGAAAAGTTGTTAATGGCATATCGTCATACCCTAAAGAGCTGTAAGGAGATTAGGGTAAAAAAACAAAATTATGGCTGTGACTGTTAGATCAATTGATGTTCTTTCATGAATTTGGATAGGAAAAAAAGTATCATTGCAATGACTTCATAAAGGGATGTTTATTTCAATTTAAATGCTTTTTTTAAAGTAGTATTTTAATATTGATTATTTTTGTTAAGCTCAGGATCTTCTTTAGTATGAAAATTTTTTATGTATCAACAGCGTAATCTGACGCTTCCTAAAAATTCATCTTTTCTTCTTGTGCTTCTTTTGATGTGCTCATTGTTTGAACATGGGTTTTAGTCTTTTTTAAACATCTAAAGAAAATGAATTCTTTATATGCTTATATACTAATTTAAGTAAATAGATTATACCGTCATGATATCACTACAAATTAATCAAAGGAATTTAAGTGAATATGCAGGATAGGGTTAATTTTTACTCTAAAAGTTTTTGTTCCTATAACTATTTATATAAAAAAAGATAACTTAACCCTCTAATGATGGGTGGATGGGAATTAGTCAACTTTTTAATTCATGCTTTTTAATGTTTGATGTCAGTGAGAAAGGCCTGTAGTAACAACTAAGGTGTATATTATTTTAGATATAACAAATATTATTCTTAGGATATTGCTGAGTCAATGCATGCAAAACTTTCTCTGTTTGATGTGTCTCACATAGATGTAATTACAGAAAGATTGCAGGTGAATGCTTTTTACATCAATGAAAATTTCCTACTCAACCCATCATAATTTTTTGTTTAAAAAGTTTGTTTCAAATGACTTAATTTAAAACAGACATGTCAGATCAAGTAAAAGAATCTTATAGGGTATCATTTGCTCTATAAGATCCTCTGGTTAGAATTCTTGTTCTCGATGCCTAAAATGATTTTTGATTTTTTTCAACATAATATTTTCTGAGTTTTTTGAAATTACGTGTTATTAAACATTCGACCCTTTGAGAGACCTATGAGTTCGTATGAATTACCCATGTCCATCGCTTGGTAACATTTGTTCTTGGAAACTTTGCTTTAACTTTTTAAAATTTCTCTGGGTTGCCATGACTTCATTTCCGTAAAGCAAAGATTATAAATTCTTTTAATTTGGTTTTTTGGTACTAAATTTAGATATGGTAATTTCCAGTGTAAAGATGAAATTTTTCTGTTTTCTGTTTTTAATATATTTATGAGGGTTAATTAATTTCTAGATGTTCTTTCGTAGTATCATGTTTTTCTTCTTTTGTAATCCATGTAAAATTTCAAAATTACTTCTAACCATTTTGGTCAGAAGTGATTTGTATAAGTATGGTCTTTTTCAAATGCAGTATTTAAGACCCTGTAGTATAGCATATATGCATTTTGAATTTAATAGTATGTATAGCAAAATGTAAAGCTTTTTTACTGTTTTTTTAAATGCAAAGTAAATTTTTAATCTAAATTTAATGCATATTTTTTTTCTTTATTTCTAAATTCTTTTGTTTTCTGTGCGTGTTTAGGGTGTTGTTCATTGTATAAATGAGATTTCACAAAAGAAATCTGCAATAGAAGATGTTGATACCAAAGAAAAAGTGAGTATTGTATTTTTTTTTTTAAATCCCTGGTGAAGACAAATAGATCCTTTAAAGAAACTCATATTTTTCATTCGTAAATTCTTATTGCAATGACAGTGATCAATACCTTTTGACATTTTACATGCAGTATGGCTCTTAATAAGTTGATGGAATTCTATTTAGGAATTTACACAGTTTTTAAACATTTCTGATGTTAATGATTGTCTGATTTAGGTTGAAGAACTTCACAAGTTGATCACAAGTTGGGAAAGCGTGGCTGACATTGTTCCAGATCTTGTATGTTATTGACCTAAGAGTGTTTTGTTTATAAATGATTCAATGAAATGACAGAACATACCAAGCTGATTTTAATGGCCCACTGATTTTACTGGCCCACTGATTTTTTGAATAGTTATTTTCATTTTTTTTTTTCAGAATTTGGTGTGTGAGAATAATCCAAGGTCAGTAAGAGTTATTGATTTTTAAAAGAAAAAAAAAAAAAAAATTTAATAATAGACTTTTTTTGGAAGTGGGCCTGGATACACCAAAATATTTTAATTTTTGGCTGTAAATTTGTCTCTGAATTTTTTTTAGAAGTTTGTTGATTACCTCTTTATTTTTAACTTAAGAAATAAGTGGACCAGGGTTGCCACTGGAAACCCAATCCGCTAAATTTACTACTCCCTAAAATTCCGATTTAGAAAAAAAATTTAAATGTTAATATTTTTACATGACAGCATTTTTCCGGGTTGAATAATTGCTCAGTAACATTTTTTCTCTTGTTTTCATCATAAGTTGTTATTTAATTGAATGAATATTGACCTTGAATCTGTTTTAAGAGTTAGTTAACATTTTGACTCCTACAGTTCTTGCTTCTCATTTATCATCATTTCTTGTTTGAATAACGTGACATTTCTGAGTTCACTTGATAAGGTTGGTAGACCGAACTTGCTTACTTGTTTGCTTGCTCGCTCACTCGTTTGCTTGCTTGCTTGATTGCTTGCTCGCTCGCTTGCTTGTTAGCTTGTTTGCTTGCTAGTTTGCTTGCTAACGTTCTCAATACAAAGTATCTAAGATCATAATTTTAATGTTTTAAAACTGCATATGCTTTATTGGAGGAGCTTTAAAAGGGGTTGCTTTCATCCTTAACAATTTATAAGATGACTTTTTTAGCCATGGATGAGGCAAATACAAATTGACCTCTTTTGAAGAAGATGACTAAGTACAGAGAAAAAGAAGAAATTCCTTCCATTTATTGCATGTGATTAAACTCTGGAGTAAGGGCAGCGGAATGGGGTCTTTAGAAGGTTTGATAAATAGGTCTAAGTTCTTGCACAAAGCTCCCTCACGATGTGCTAATTATCTTAAATTAATAGATACAATGATATTCCTCATAGATTCTCTCCATCTAGATATGTGGAGAACAATGTGGTTGCAGATAGAAAATTCAAATTTGATATGGATTATTTAGATTATATTGTAAAAACTTGATCAAGATATAACAAGTCATATAACAACTTGTTATTGCACCATAAAGGCATCTACATTTGTTCAAGAATATCACTTTTGTTCTAGATGGATTCCTAAGAACAAAAATTGTCACGATGGCCTTAAGATTATGTTTTGTAAAATGCATCAAACAGTTATCAAAATAATACCTGAAAAAGTCCTGTACAAACTTGTCCGAAATGTAGCTACTCTAATGCCATTCTATCTTGTCACAATTGATCCTGAAACAAAAGGTGATTGATGGAATAATGTTCAAGAACAAGAGAATAAGCTCGATGGTTGAAAGCAAAGGCAAGCAGCGGTTTCACAAATACCATGCTAATGATGTTGCTGTTAATCTTTCTGATTTCAAGAATTTTTATTTCAAAGTATCCAGAGGTGTGGAAGTTCTGCTTCTTTTTTATTTTTACTCTTATTCATGACAATTCACTGTTGAAAGAGGTTTGAATGTAAACAAAGATTTTCTGAAGAATAATCTTGATACATTTGCATTAAAAACACTACTTATGTGATATGGTGACGAATTCATTGCACAGAGGAATATCAATTCATTTGAAATAAAAATTAATTCGTTCTTGTAAATTGTCTTTAAGAAGATACAGGGACGATTTATAAAATAAGAAGGAGACATCAAAAAATAGAAACATCAAGAAAGAGGGAGATTTTCAATGATGAAATCCTGGCTGTTAAGAAGAAAAAGTTAAATGGAGAAGTTTTAATGAAGAGACTAAATGATGGTGATGCTGATAAAGTTATTGGGTATGCAGTTCAAGTTGCAGTTTGTGTAGAAGAGATGAGGTTGTTGGCTGTAAAGGCGGAGTCACTCAAAAAGTAATCGATGGAGAGGATAAGAAAGAAAATAAAAGCCTTTAAGTAAAACTACGAAAAGATATGAATTTCATGATTTATAATTTTATGCAAAACAAGGATATGATTAAATGATGAAATCTTTTCTTTGCTCATATGTTTCTTTGTAATGATGAACCTATATGTGATTCTAATGTTATGTGTTAACTTTTCTTGAAACTTGTTTTTGGTTCCTAAGAACCAATAAAACTCCTAAGAGTTTGACAAATTATAGGGTTTTAATGTATGCATTTCATGCTGCCCTATATTTTAGTTTACTATATTTTTTGGACTTTTACTGAGATTATTTTTTACTTCAATCAAATATTTGCTGTAAATGGAATCAAAATGGACTGTCTTTAGAAGTCTTGTGAAATATAAATCTTTCTCCTGTTCTGCTTCTCTTTTTCTTATTTTGGGATCTGAGATCCAATGTGAATGATGAGGTCTTACATAATAATAAGTAATAAATAAGTCTCCGTATTTGGTTATATACAAACGATTTATTGTTATGCTTACGTTTTTAGAAAAAATATTTGATTACGACGTTATCGCGTATGCCTTATTATTTTTGATAAAAACTGTATGAATATACCTCGAGTTAAAAACTGTATGAATATACCTGGAGTTAAAAACTGTATGAATATACCTGGAGTTAAAAACTGTATGAATATACGTGGAGTTAAAAATTGTATGAATATACGTAGAGTTAAAAACTGTATGAATATACCTGGACATAAAAACTGTATGAATATACCTGGGGTTAAAAACTGTATGAATATACCTGGAGTTAAAAACTGTATGAATATACTTGGGGTTAAAAACTGTATGAATATACCTGGGGTTAAAAACTGTATGAATATACCTGGAGTTAAAAATCCCCTGATTTGGAGGCTAAGGTGCTTGCAAGGTTTAAAAATTTTCTTGAAAATATCGTTACAACCCTGCAAACAACAGGGTTCATCTATTTTAGTAAATGTCAACAGCTCGTGTTTAATATTTCAAATTTTGTATAAAATTAGAGGACTGCTGAGGGTGTTTTTTACCCAAATAGCTACTTGTTGAATAATTCTGTTTTTTGGTAATAGGTTACCCTCCTCCAGGTTTTCTTTTGATGTAATTAAAAAGCTGATGCAGTTTGATTTAATAAATTCATCAATACAACTTGATATCCTTGATCATAAAAATTATTTATATTCATAGCCCGATTGTGTTAGGGTATTTCAAAATTTCACAATAACTGTAGGGATCAGACCTTTTCGTGGCTTTACTTATAGTACAATTATATAATCCAATAAGATTCATCTTATTTATATTGCTATAAATATTTAAAAAAATAATCATTGGCGTTTTCAGTTTTTTTAGTATCGTTGGTTTTTTTCATTTGTTGAAAAAATTATAGATTCTAGATTAAAAGCAACATTGTATTATATATATTTGGAATAATTAAAGAAGTAAAATATTTATTTTTTAGGTCGAAAGACTAAAAGCTTTGAGTAGTCTCAATGAACAAGGTAACTTTGATAAAAGAAGATTCATAGAGCCATTTTTATCATCGTGAACAATTAAATTTAAGTCCTGTGATGTGCTATTTTGAAAAATACTTGCTTTGTTCTGAAAGTTCTATCTTTTAAATTTGAAAATTAAAAACATAAAAACTTTTTATTTTGTGTTGAAAGGGCTAAATTTAAAATTATTCGAAGATTCGATAACGTCATCAATTTTCGGAAATTTTTTTTTTTCAGTCAAAAAATAGGTTATTAAATTGTCTATCATTCCTCAAAATTTAAAACTTTTCTCTGTAGCACTTCTAAATTTTTTGTTATTTAACACTTTATTTCTTAAAATTTTATTTCTGGTTATTTTGGTACGACAGCAGTTCTGATAATTTCATCGAGCTAACACTTTAAAACTTATATGATTTAAATTTTTTTTTTTTTATTATTTTTTATTTTTATCTTTTTATTATTGACATCTGTTCCATTTTGAAAATCTCTGACCTTAAGCCATAAAAAACATAGAGGTGTTTTTAAAATGATATGTATTTTTTTTGCTTTTCCCAAAAACTTTTTGTTTATTTTATGTTGCTCATCTCGACAAAATCATTGGACCTATGGTCTAGTCCTCAAAAAAGTTAAAGTTTGGCTGAAAATTTTTTACAGAGAATTTTACTTTAATTCTGTGAAATGTTAAGGGAATATGATAGTTTTAGTGAGTCTTCTATTTTAGAAATATAATAAGGTTCGTGATCTGCTCAAAACTTAGCCTAAACGGTTATTTTTTTTTTATTATTCAAGCTGCAACTTTCTGTCAATCCATGGAACATTTGATGAATACACAAGCTGAAGTTCGACAGCAGTTAAGGTCTCAAAAAGAAACACTGAATAACGTAAGTCAGTTGTTTTATAATAGCCTCGAAATAGTTTTACGAAGGTTTTCATTTTTCACTCCTTAAATTTTGATATGATGTTTAAATCCACTTTTGACTGAAATTACAGAATCCTTGGAATGTCTTGATTTTCAAACAATTAATAACAACAATTGCAACAATCTGTGTATGTGTTTTAAAAAGTTAACAAATTCTTCCGACGACGGGTAACAAAAAATCTGCTTATGTTTTCATTGCAAACGAAAATCAAGAAAAATATATTTCAGACTGGCCATGGGCCTGTTGCATTATTTAAAAATTGTTTTCAAAAAAAATAGAAAATATTCAAAATAGTTCATAGTTTGACTATGATCAAATTTTAATGAAGAAAAATTTCATTGAGCTTATTTTAGTTCATAGATTTTGTATAAAACTAAATTTTAGTTATAAGAGATTTTTTTAGAGAAAGTATCCATTAGTTAATTAGATGAGCTAAAAATTTCTTGGACGTCATAGTGTTTTGAATGCAGTATTTTGCATGAAAATAAACTAAATTTGTATATCTGACTTGTTTCAGGTTATGTTTTCATGAAGATATTCTTGGAAAATTAAAAAAAAAAATTTACATTCAACAGATTACGTCCAACCGATTGACACTTAGAATTTAATGAGCCGTAGATTTTTGTAAAAAATCTAATTTTAATCAAATAAATATTTTTGTCTACTTGAGGAAATAATTTTCTGAAACAGTCAAACTTTAGGAAGTTATCAAAACCTGAGATAGACTTTGAAGATACGAAACATAAGGATAATATGCATTCCGTCTAACAGATTGAAAAATGGGCTGCCGATTTCTGTGATCTATAAATAATAATACTTGACAGCATACTATCTATACATATTAAATAGAAATGGCTATCGTTTGGAAGCCTTTTGTTCTATCTTTTTGTTAAAAAATTGCGTGTAACGTGATATCTGCAAAACCAACGAATAAAGTTTCAAAGAAGTATCAAGTGATATGTATTTGTTCTGATTTTAAAACAATAAATTTTTTGAAAAGGCCATTTTTAAAGCAATTACAAAAAAAGTTCTTTTTAGAACTAGATTAACCAACTTTCAGCATGCCTGGAAAAAACTGTGGTTTTCCAACTTGCACAGTTTCAAGAACATCGAAGCATGAAGGTATTGGAATTTATCAAACACCTGAAATGAAATGAAAAGGCGATTTTTACCCAAAATGGTGCTCTGATATGACGGCAGTAGTACCAAAGTATCAAGAGCTAAATAAAGATTTGAAAAAACGAACATTCGCTGGTAGGATATAAATTTATGAAGGGTATTTTCCTCCAGAAGAGTTTACAAGTAGGTTTAACCATCTCAGCTAAAAGATTGTTTTTGTGGCTTTTTCTAAAGATGTGTACTAAAGCTAGTTTGTAATTAAATTTGTAAAGATTCTTGTACTTAGCTCCCTTGTAAAGATTCTTGTACTTAGTTCCCTCTCTCACTTTGTTTAGCAATTTTATCAATAAAAATAATTTGTGTATAATTGTGTTAATTTTTTGGAACAAAAATTTAGTTCGTTGTTTTTCAGAAGCTGGACGAAAATCAACCAGGCTTTGTGCTTTACCGTCATTAAACCTTCCTGTTAAATCTTGTGAAACAACCTTACCAAAAGAGCGACGCCAAATTGTAATTTATTCATAGTCATTGAAAAAGTTTTCATCTTTCCCAACTTAACATTACATAAAAAAAATTGTTGCATTGCTACACGTATTGATCCTTTGCGATTATTTTTTTGTTAAAGTCAAAATGCAATGTTGGGTTTTCAATGTGTTATAATATGTTATAGCGCTTTCAAAATCCAATATCGCATTTTGACTTTAATTTCTTTTTTAATGGTTAGAGTGATGTTGGTTTAATTCCAATCCAACTGTCAAAAGTTTTTAGAGATACCAGTGTCATCATTCGTTCATTTTTACTATCTAAAAAAAATGTTAGAATTTCACTGACACAAGATGACAAAGAAATATTTCATTAGATATAGATAGGCTAGTTATAGTTAGAACACATAAAATGACCCACCTTTCTTTGTAGCTTTTTTTATTCAGGGTATTGATAAAAAACGCATAATCTTTGGAATGATGGACAGAAAATATTATGACACTATTTCTTTGGATTGGTAAATGATGACCTCAATAATGATGTAAAAGTCATACAGAAACTTTTATAAGATCATGTTAACCTAACTCTGTGATCCGTTATGAAAGTAAATCTGGCAACAGGGATTTTAAGTGAAACCTATAATAAAGTTAAATCCGTGATTACTCGAAAATGATTTCTAAAAGTCGTGATGATCAGCCATTTAATTTCTTAAAGGAAAATCTTCGAATTTTCTCAAAAATGGGAAAAAAAGTAAGATGAAAGACCTGGTAATTTTAGTCAAACTAAGCGATTAAAAATGTTTCTCTCATGGAAGACCTACGAAGGTCAAATTCTCACTGTAGAAATAGTTATGTTTCGTTCGAATGCACCTGCATTACATATTCATGTGTTGACTGAGAGTTTAGTGAAGATGTAATCGAGGAATATTTTGGGTGAACGGAATATAGGGTGACGAAACGACAATTGGGTAGTTTGGTTATCAATCTAATAATGTGCGAATGCAGTGGTCAGTAGGCCAGTTATGAGAGCAGGGCATAAACAAAAACGTATGGTTGGTATCTTGTTCTAAAGTGGTTAGTTAGCCCCTTGGTTAAAAGAAAATTTAAATAAAAGTCCAATAAAATTTTTTTATTGTTGTTAATAAGTATATATTTTTAGTTTTCTTTCATGTTGATTACAATTTTGTTCGTTTAACCTCTCAGATTTTGCGAATATTTTATGCAGTTGTTATTTTACTGATTAAAAAAGGGATTTTTTGATTTTACAATTTTGTTCGCATTTGCGAAAATTAGCTGTCAAAGAATTCTCTTCATTTATAGTACAGTGTAAAATTTTGATGTTTTAGGTGTTTTTGTCGCATTTTTAATATTTTTTACTGACCATCTTTTGCGCATGAAAATGTACGAAATTTATTTTACAATCCTAGTATACTTTCTAATAAGTTTACCTTCACTTCATTCTTGACGTGTACAAAATCAGCCAAAGCATTAATCAGTAGTTTTAGTATCGGAAAGAGATCCTTTTGTTATTAATTTAGTGTCGATGGTTTTAAGGCTCTTATTGTTCGTATGCTCGTGGAAGATTTCAGCTATTATAAATAAATTTTCCCATTCGTTTTTGTTAAATCGCCTCGGTCTAAGGTAACAATAGGTTTTTTACTTTCGGTGTTTGTAGTAAAAATTCTTAATATAGTTAAAACGGTTTGATTTTAATCTGATTTATGATTTAGAAAATTTTTGCAGAAACTTTTAAAATGTTTTAATGTTGTTTTTTTTTTTTAAGCAGCAGAACAGAACAGAACAAGCGTGTGAAAATTTTACTAAATAAAAGTTATTGGGCCTGTATTGACGTCTTCCATGAAATCTTAATTTTGTTGGAAATTTTTTCCAGCATTTCCAAATGTTTGATGTTTTATTTCCTACGATATGGTAAATTTAATTTTGGATCTCCTCTTCTTTTAAATTTAGTTTGCGGTTAAAGGAAGGTTTAAGAGCTCGGTAATCACTAAGTGCTTGTTACATTTAAATGTTTTTCTTTAGTTTGAAGCCAGCTTCGCTACTAACACAACGGCAATACAAAATAACTGTGAAGCACTCGATAAACGTATAGCAAATCTCGCGAAGAAAGTTTGCACCTAACATTCATGGATAGGAAGATTACATGCGCATGGTTTATGTTAATAAAAAAAAACCGGAAATTTAATTGAAACCTTTACAAAAACCCTTTTTTTGAAGTTTTTTTTTTTTAGTACGGTAAGTGTTAAATAGGATGATAATCAAAATAAACAAACGTGTATAAAAATAGTGAAAAATAAAAAATAACCAGAAAATATAATCAATGCAAAAAATTTAAATAAAAAAATAAGCCTGCTCCATCAATCACTCCTTCTTTCTGATCTATACTGTGTAAAAATCCTTTTCCTTGTGCTCGTAGTTGTTTCGGCTTAAGTTTTGTACCGTCTAAAGATTCATTTTCCATTACATCAATCCGTATATTGTCTTTTTCAGAGCAGAAGGAAGTAGTGTTTTTACCAAGATTCAAGTATTTAAAGTTTAATTTATTTATTTCAACTTCAATTTTTCCAGAAGAATCATCATTGAATGCTATGACAGCAAACATGAAACCAATCTCCAAATAACTTACGCACAACCAAAACATCTTTCGGACACCGATTCCAAATAACTCCGTTTAGGAGTTTATTTTACCGTCGGATAGTTTTGTTTTATGGGTTTTTTTGGATCTTATTTTACGGGTTTTCTGGATCCAGCCCGCTTCTGAATATTACACACAAATTTTTCCACATGGGTAGGGATCAACTTTATCACCTCTGAATATGATTTTGAATCCCCTTCTCTAATGTAGTTTACATACCTTAGCTTTCTAAGGTGAACAGAATCTTTAAAATAATTTACTATACCAACTGGTTTCATAGATCCAGCAGATCCCTCATGATTAATCGAGCATACGAGATTATTCTGGAAGCTTTCAAATAATTCTGGTTGAGTATTCTTTCTGGGTTCCCATGACGGACATGCAGCGCATAACTTTGAAAGAACACGGTAGTCGAGGAATTTCCCAATTTCGTTTTCGATAACGGTGTCTACACCATTAAAGAAAGAATAACCACGTTGCCAACTTCCATCACACGAGATAGTGACATCAATCGACAACGACGGCGATATGCTTTCAGTAAATGACAGTTCATTATTATCATTTTCATTTTTTTGAATGGTTTTTGCAGCAGTATTCATGGGAAGGTCAGCAATATTATTGTAAGCTGAATGAGTTGAAGGCTTTAACTTGCATTGGACATGGAATGTTCATGTATCCACAAAAAGTTGATAAGGCAGTGTGTCCTTTCCTTATCTCCCTCATGGCAATAACTGATCGTAAATTTATTTCAAAATTGCATTCTTGAGCCTTCTCTTTCAACTCGTTGCTGGTGTAAATTGAATGCACCCAAGAACAATTTTCAATCGTACACGAAAACTTAAGTGCAATGATATACCCTTTTATCTCTGCATATCATTTTCAAATTAAATTGATTTTTCTCCACATTCTGGACAAACACATAAAAGGTCCAATAAGAATTTTAATGTAGCTGAGTCAATAATTATATTAAATGTATCATCAGTAGCAGTGTCTTCACTGGCGCCACGATTATCATTACCGTCTTTTAACACCTAATGGATATAGAAATAGAGTAGCATTATTTTCTTTTTTCTATTTATTTTCATGAAAAGATCTTTTTCTGTAAATACGTCGAGAACCATCACACTTTCTTCTTAAACATGACTCATGTTTTGGCTTAACCATTGTATTATTTCACTTCTCTCAAGGGTAAAAAATTCAAAACATATTAGAAAAAGTAAAAAAATGTATATAGCATGTACTCATATTACTAAATCAGTTGCTCTCTTTAAGAACTAGTCTCTTCAACTCATGGTAATTTTGTTTTTTTTTTTTGACATGAAATCAACAATTTCGTTCCAGAGGACTTCAACTTTTATCACGAAATCAAATTATGAGCAAAGCTATATAAAACTTGACTTAAAATTAGAGTATTTCGGTCGCAAAGGCTGTAACTAGGGAAAAATTTTTTTCTGGAAGTAGTGTGTCTATATTAAAACACAAAATTTTGATATTTGGCTATGCGATGGAGTCAAAAAAAGTTCCATTTTCGTATTCTACACATATTAAAATGCCTAAAAACGTAATTTGAATTTTCCATTTTTTGGTCATGTTCTAGTATATAATAAATACGTTTATATTCATTTTTTGGCTTATGTAGACAAAACGGATTTTATAAGTGTTAACAGAATAAATGCGAATTTTTGTCTTATTTTTCTTAAAAATTATTAAATAAATTTCCCTAAAGAAAAATGTTTAAATTGTTTAAAATAGTTTTTTGTTTTAGAAGTAAATTTATAATTTCGTATTTTTCATATAATGACGATTTGATACTACTTTATAATGCTTTTTCAGCAACATTTTAATTTTCGAATACTACATTATAGCGTTAGATACGTGTTGTTAGGATTACTATTTATTGCTTTAATATTATAGCGTTAGATATGTGTTGTTGGATTATTATACTATTTATTATTATTTTGGTATTAATTTTGACTAATTTATCAATGTTTTTTTATTAGTTTCACAACTAATATTTTTGAGTGTTTAAGACATCAGATTCGCTAGTTAATGATGATTAACCATATAAGAAATTATCTTCTATTCTTCTAAGTGGTGACAGATTCTGGGAAGTATTGAACCCCGCAATTCATTTCTGGAATCAACTCCTGGTGCTACCAGGCTTATTTCATTAAAATGAATATAGCATATGATAATTGAATGCTCCTTAGTTATTAAAACTGTGATGTAGACTGCCAAGTTTTATCACAAACTTCCTTTTTTCTTTATCAGTTCTCAAGATAATTTAAATAAATTTACTTCATTTTATATATTAGTATCAAAAGAACCCATTTTTACCTTATTACTCTATTATTTTTTCTTCAAACGTTAAGTTCGCTCTTAAATAAACTTCTTGAAAAAAAAAAAAAAAAAAAGTGAATTTTTTTATTTAGTTGTTTTGTGTCAGAGTATATGAAATTTTATTGTAGATTAATAAAAGAGAATAAAAAGTTTGCCTGACGCGAGTTACCAAAAATTCGATAATAATTCCTGCGTTTACTTAGCTCTGGCTTGACAGCAATAGATTTTGTTTATAAGTTTGCGTCAGTTTGTTTTTAAATATTGTTTACGAGGAGAGTCCCGTCATAATATATCATAGTATGCTACGTAATTGCCTACTACTGTGATAATTTCTGTTTTCTATTCCGTTTACTTTTGGGCGAATGGTGTTTGCTGATATTCAACCCTGATTTTTATTTTTAGTATTTTCCCAGTTCATATACATTACTTTTCACGAATAAGCTTGTAGCTCAAATTGCAAAAGTATCCTCCACAATTTCGAAAAGCATTGGGATCTTATATAGGGGATGACAAATGTTTCATAAATTACTGCTAAAGCTGTTTTATTCGGCATTTCTAATTGTTTAAATTATGGAAACATATCGTGGGTCACCACTCATAAATCTAATTTGGAAACTCGAAAAAATGACAGTTTTGGGTACTTTAACCTTTGCAGAAGCGTTCTGGATAGGTTTGAAATCCGATTTCAAACTATAAGTGCTCCAAATTTA
The DNA here is from genome assembly GCA_035046665.1 of Euphysa ruthae. NCBI lineage: Eukaryota > Metazoa > Cnidaria > Hydrozoa > Anthoathecata > Corymorphidae > Euphysa > Euphysa ruthae. The sequence goes on from JAUZNK010018437.1 coordinate 33,811, forward strand.
GGATTTAAAGTACCTGGTATTTTTGTAATCACCCTCGGTAAAACCCTTAGAAAGTAGATAAAAACAAACACATATATTTAATATTTCTACTTAGGCTGAAGGTTTATCTTAGGCTGACTAGAGAACAGTGTAATCGAGGCAAAACATAATTTTCCGTGATTTCATGCTGTATTTATAAACAAACATACATTTTAAAAGCTTAATTTTAAAATGAGAAGTTTTGATCGAATCAAGCAACGAAAGCGATTTGTAAAGAAGAGAAAGAGGTTTTTAGGCCTTAAAAGCGTTCAGCAGGTTGTAAATAATGCTGAATATAATTTAAATACAATTGATGGCGACAACAACGGGGCGAAGTAACTCCATCTGTATCGTCATCCAAATAAACAATGCCTTCTATTTCACTGAAAAAGTTAAGCAAATGGACACACCGATTTCTAAACAAACGACAGGGTACAGACTCATTGGTGTTGAATTGATTTCTACTGTATTTAAAAAGCTATGTTACCCAGGTTGTTTGAAATCAGATTATGCGAAAACAAAGAACAAAAGAAAGGTTTTTCTTCATTTATGATTTTGAACTGTTCATGTCGGTTGTTTGAGGAGTTTTATACATCGGATAAATGTCAAAATGGTAATTACGATGCAAATCAACGTATATGCTATGCAATGAATGAGGCAGATAGGTCAGGGCTATTTTGGCACGAAGTTTTTCGTTCTCATGAATATGCCAAAAGCTTTCACCGCAAATAACTACCGCAAGATCACTTGTAAAGTAGCTACTGCTGTCGAAGAAGTTGGAAGGGAAACAATGAGCGATGGAGTTGACAAAGAACGAAATGTTAAAAGCAAGACTAGTTCAGATGATGAAATTTTTGATATCGTTGTGTCTGTTGATGGTATGTGGCGGCGGCGGGGGTTCTCGTCAAACAATGACGTTGTCGTAGCCTTATCGATCGATACGGGAAAAGTTATCGACATCGAAAAAATTTGTAAATTAAACTAACAGCTTAAAAAAACTGCTCCTGATCTATATGAAAAACTGATCATATCTGTCAGCTCAATTATGTCGGTTCCACCCCCGGAATGGAGCTTGAGGGATCAAAACGCATTTTCAATCGTTCCATTGAAAATTGCAAAAAAGTTTCTCGCTATCAGTAAAAGCTTCACTAATGTGAAAGATATTTATAATGGTGTAACTGTTCAAAAACTTGAATACATTGGGTACTATCAAAAAAGAGTTTGAGCACGTCGGAAGTTAAAAAAATGGTTAAAAATTTTGGCGGTAGAGGGAAGCTTACCAGTGTGATGGTCAATGAACTGCAGAATTATTTCGGTATAGCTTTACGTCAAAATAATGATAATTTGGAAACCATGAAATCAAATGTGCTAGCTAGTCTTTTCCATGTCGAGTCAAGCGTGAAAAATAAAAATAACTGGCATACGTATTGTCCGATCGTCCTTGATAGCTAGTGTAAGTACAACCAGGATCTTGGAAATAAAACTCAGTCTTACAAAGATAGTCCAGGCCTACCCCTAGATGTCGCTTGCCAGGTTAAAACCTGAGTAATGGAAGGTTGGCATATGTGGCTTTGAATGTTTTGAAATTTGGCGCTTATGTTGCTGTCAGCAATTTTAACATAGGCTAAAAGGCGTCTATTCTAACGTATGAAATGCTGGGAATCGTACCAGGAGTTCATATATAAACCGTTGTACTTCACTCAACCACAAAAGGATCAATTTCTCAACACCTTACCTTGCAAAAAGCTGACAGGTAAAAAATGCGAAACTATTGTAAAAATGAACAAAAAGAAGGTAAACTTTATGAAGGAGGACTTTAACTTTTCTTTAAACCAACTTTTTTAAGACGCCGCCGAAGATTTCTCATCAACCGCTTCACCAATTTACACCAAATTTTCAGCATTTGTTCATTTCTATAAGCATCATGTGATTTAAGTGAGCTAAAATTTTCATTTAAAAGTTTTAAATTCTTTATTTTACGTGTTTTTAGAGTGGCAACTTTTGAACACCGCGTCCGAAAAAAATATTTTTATTTTCAAAGTGTCGTACTTAAATCACAGAACCACCTTTTAACTGTTAGAAAAAAAATGGTCGGTTAAAGCAGTGGGTTGTTTGGAATCATCGGCGGGGCGTTTACACCAAAATTTCACTTAGTTGCCTAGCATAAGCGTTGCTATAGCAACCAGGCATTAGGACTGTATTTTTGGAAATGATATTTAGTATCGGTCCTAACCATACCATAATCTAAGACCACATTTTAGGCTGTAGTTTTTCCAAGGGGTTTCTACCTTAAAATCACTATTTTTCATTGTGTTTCGTGGCACACATTTGTCAAAAAAAAAATTAAACTTATCAAATCTCAAAATAAAACACTTTCCCTCTTCGAAATTAGACAGTTACGTGAAAGTTTATTATTAGATATACTTTATTGTGATAAAATTTTCTTTCGTGATATATTTCCAGTCAGTTATCTGTTTTTATTGTATTGTTTCGTCAGATTACGATTATGCTCTTCAGGTCGATATTTTAAGCAGCTGATACAGCGAATTTTTTATTGTATTAGATCTTTTAAAAACGAGTTCAAAAACCAAACCTCTAGCATTTTTGGTTCTTGAGATATAGTTACTTTTTAACACCTAATTGGAGGGTATTTTCAGACCAAAATAGGTGTGATTTTTCGCACAAAAACAAGGTAAATTTTAAAAGAATTTCGATTATTTTTTAACTAAGTTTTACTAAACGTGGATAAACATTTCGGTGACAACTCATTAAATATTAAAGTCAAAATTTGCAAAAATTTTATTTCTCCTCATTTTTTTTTTTTTAGATTTAGGGTCTCTTTAACCCCAATTCGGGAAAAAGATCAAATTTAGGAAAATCCAAATAGCTTGATTTAACTTGAAATAACGTGATTTTTGAGTTAGTTGTAATTTTTCTTTTGGTGTCTAGGGCCCAAATACCCCAATTTGGAAAATAGTGAATAATAGGGAAGTCAATGTAAATTAATAAATTTTTGAGCTTTTTTTCTTTCTTCACATAACTGTTATGGCAAGAAAATAAATCATAGTTTGGTAAGTTTCAATTTTTTGAGGTTTTTGTGGGTGTGGGGCACAATTGCCCCAATTTGGAAAATGCATGATAATATATAAAACTTAATGAATTTTATAGTTTTAATTATTTTGATTCTAACTGTATAAATAAAATAAACAAAAAATTTTGAAGTTATAATTTTTTTATGGGATTTCTATAGCCTTAAATACCCCAAATTTGGAAATATAGAATAATGGGGAAATCCTTGCAAATAAACCCTTCAAGCGACGCATTAATTTTTTATGTCTATCTCAGAGTGTGAGGGTATTTTCTGAAAAACTGAATTTATTTTTGTTTTTTTAAACTCTAATTAAAGCTAAAAAAAGGTAGTAGGGACAAATAAAATACAAAATTTAGATTGTAAAGGATATTTTCCCAACAGACAGTTGTGTGATGGTTAAGTTATTATTATTATTTTTTTTTAATATTAGAGGATGATTTTCCCGTTGAATAGTGGATGCGATAAACCTAACAACCAAAGATAAGGTTTTTGGAACTTTCTCTTTCCAAACTTCATAGCATAGGAGGCAAAATTCGACGCTTAAATAATTTTTATATCAGTTTATTTATTTAATAATTAAAATAAAAATTAAAAATAAACTATTAAATTTATTCATTAAATTATTAAAAAATTAAAAATAAAATTAAATGAAAAAAAAATCTTTAAATAATAAAACTAAAAATAAAAAAAGAAAAAAAAAAATGTTAATTTTTGTAGTAGTTATTATAAGCTAAAAAAACCGTCACTCTTCAGTCAAATAGAATACCTAACAGATATAAATGTTGTCAACATCGTTACTCTATTATGATTTTGTCGTTGTTGAATCTATTTAAAAAAAAGTTTTGATTGGCATAGTTTATTTGAGATTATCAAACGACTTGTGAGATGTTAAGCAAAAATACAAGTTTCAGACAATCCTATTTAAAACCTGGCTCCGTTTTTTGATTTCAAAAACACCTAAATATTCTGAGGAGCCGTTGCATCAAATTTAGTTTTCAGGATAAAAAGTATATGATGAATCCCTTATAACCTGTTAGTTTTTAACAGGCTTCTTTAAAAGTTAAAAAAAAAAAAAAAAAAAAAAAAGGAATAAAAAAAAAAGTCCTTCAATAATTGCTTTAAAATATAAAAATACAGGTTTCGTTGTTAGAAATATATCAAAAATAAAGAAAATCGGTTCAAAGTAAGATAATTAAGTAATCATTTAATTTAATGCTTCAAATTATTCAAACTTAATACAATTTCCTAATAGCGCCCTTTTACATGAAACGAAATGCGTAGAAATTAGAATAAAGATATCTTTACATGAAACGAAATGCGTAGAAATTAGAATAAAGATATATCTTTACATGAAACGAAATGCGTAGAAATTAAAATAAAGATATATCTTTACATGAAACGAAATGCGTAGAAATTAGAATAAAGATTTATCTTTAATAATTTAATAGTTTAATAATGCAACCAAAGAGTCTTTTCTTAATTAAGAAGAAATATTCTAAAATGTGAATCGATATCAACTGTCAACAGAACCATACATGTGGGCTTCACCAGGGTTAATAAGTCGCTGCTGTTCTTCTTCGTGACGATCGGCATCTATGATCTTGTATGAACCACTTTGAATCTATAATAATAACAAATAAAATGCAAAGTGAAAAAGTTTTATTCTGTTTCTATAATTACAAACTGTTGTTTTTCAAAAAGCCACAGAAGCCTACTATTACAAATATAGGTGCTGTAAAAACTTGATATTTGGAAATCGAAATTACATGAATTATATTTAAATTCTTAGATTGTAAGGGCTACGCATGCGTGTTAGATTTAAAAAAAAAAAAAAATGCAATATGATTGAAACTTTGAAATCTTTTTTAAACCATGTGTTAATTTGAGAAATTATACCGTCGCCGATTATTCCATAAGTAGCTTACAGTGGATGCAATGCAGCGCTGCATATGTTTCAAACTATATAAATATCATAAAAGCGGTAAAAAGTTTTAAGCCCGTAAAGTTATAAATGCAAAGAAATTAGTAATTCATTCTAACAAATTATAAAGCGAATAAGATATTCAAACCAACAAAGGGAAAATAATTTACTTGGTCCTAAAGAAGAGGTAATGGAAATGGATTCAATATCTATCAAGACATTAATAAGAAAACATAAATATGACACAACGAAGTCGTTCCAGTGCCACTCAGAATACCAACATCGGTTAAAAAATGGATGCATTTCGAAAAAGAATCGAAGAATACCGTCTTAAGATAGAAGAAAACGATAAGTTAGTTGAAGAAAACCATAGAAAAACGACAAAAAACAAGCATACACACGCAGTTAACACAACAAAAACTGATTCGTTAAGGAAACGAATTGAAAAAGTAAAAGCTGAAATCACAAAAGCGAAATTAGAAAATGAAAAAGTCAGCAAAACTGTATTGGAAATAGAAAGTAACATAGATATTGTGGAAAATAAAATAAATATTATGCAGGAAATTGAAAAAGAAAGAGAAATAAATTCGACCATAACAAAGAATAAACTTGCAGAGGAAAAACAAAAGCATATGTTAATCAGTTCCGAGTACGAATCTCTTAGATCGAGAAAAGGTTTATTGAAAGGAGAGATTGAACAAGCGTCTGGGTTAGCTGATGAGAAAAATGAGCTTCTGCAAAAACTTCTTAAAGATCTCAAGAAAAAAAAAAGCAAGCTCAAAGCTCTAAATGCTCTAGAAGAAAATGCAACTGAAAATGGAAATTCGAAAAAAATTGATGATTTCGAAAGAAAATTAAAGACTACCCGAGTGCGCCAACGAAAATCAAGACAACGGCTTTCTGAATTGCAAAATGAGTGTAGCATAAACACAGAAGCAATTAAACAATACACAAAGAAACGAGATGAAGTTAAATTCGAAATGAAAGATATGATGAACGAACTAAAAAATGCATAGAATTGCTATTTATGTTTAAATATATAATAATTAATTATCAAGTTTTTCAACTTGTCATTTTAGAGAGGATGAAAAAATAGCCCGATAATTATCGAGAACTGCTGAAGCAATTGCGTTGAAATTTTAGATATACGTCGATATTGCTGCAATAGCTATCTAAAATCAAATAAAATGTCGAAATAATTTTAGAAGTTATAAAACAAAAACATAACAAAATAAGATTTTGTGTAAGTTGCTTAATCGGAATTAAAGCATGTTATATCAAATAGCAAAAGCAGACACGAAAAAAAAAAAAAAAAAAAATTATATGAAATTCAGCCGTAAAGCGAACACTCACTCTTCACCAGCTTTTCATGTTAATGTAAAACATGATCATGATAATAATATGCAAAAATTTTATGAATAAAATATTTTTCTAGACTTTTCTCAATGAAAAAAAAAAAAAAAAAAGATTTATTCCCCCATCTGAAACCGTACATGTATAAAATACATACATATATGTAAATACATATATGCGTGTACATGTACGTGTACTTTATACTATATTTTCTACCATTTCCTGCTCATCAGACGATAGCGCCACAGTGTTCTCTTTTTCAGCGATCTTTTTAAAAATAGCTTTTGTATCATCTTAAAATTCTTAACATTTGTCTTTCCAAAAAACGAAAACTTTTATTGTAACACAAGAGACGGCTTTACTACCGTGGATTCAACTCTTGCCGCAATTTTTGTTTCGTGCGATATCGCAGCACCAAGACAAATTGACATTATTCGTAATTAAAACCTAAATTATGTTTAAAAAGATATTTTCAATAAATTGTATATTTGGGTAAACCTAAATTCCCTTGCGATCAAAGATTCACAAGGAGACCTAGAACCCTAGAAAATCTGAACCTGTTGTTATGAACCGCCTGCATTTCTAAACCGTTAAAAGCTAGCACTTGCTCAGAAGCATTTTTATCGAATCCTGATATTGACATACAAAAAATCAAACTCCAGAGCTAAAGTTCCTGAAGTCAGAGAAAAAATTGATTCATAAGCTGCATTTGTAGCTACTGTATTTCCTAATATATTAACCTCTGGTACTAAAGTGTATAAAAATTCATTTAAAATTCAAATGAAAATTAACTTAAAGCGCAAGTCATTATGTATTGTATATTGGCTGAATATATTTCTTTTTTTAACATCATTTAAAACTTCAAAAAGTATGCGCATAAATTTCAAAAAAAAAAAAAAATGAACGCATTGGGGTCAAATTTTAAATGTTGAGGTTTGGAATTTGAGCCAGTAAAATTTTCTTAGTCTCGGATATTCACTCAAGAAAAATTAAAAATAATTTTATTTTAGAGCTAAATTTTCCATGTTCGAGAAATGGAACTTGGTCGCACAAAATGTTCATAATAGCAAAAAAACTGTTAAATTGGACATCACAAATTATGGCCAACATACCAAAATATTTAGAAATATGTTAAATTTTGAAAAGGTCAGATATTTTTTGTGAAAACTGTAGAAAAATTCCTTTGGGACTAGATCTTAACAGGAGCAAAAGATTTTAGATGTCTACAATGGGTCTTTAACTAGATCCAAAAGTCAATCAAGCAACTAGCGAAAAAACTGACTCCCAGAAACTACTCTAACAATAAAAATCACATTTATTAATTTCTCAATAAAATGGAATGAGAGGTAAAGATTATCAACATATTTTCAAAATTTCGACACGAGCAGAACTTCTCGAAAAAAAAATCTAAAATGTCCCTTTTGGATAAACACAATCACTAATTGGCCAACCGGCTCGAGTCTTAAAACAGCTGATATGCAGTATTTATAAGAAATCGATTTGTTTTAACATTATGCCAAACTTCGACAGAATCAGAATATAATTTTTTGAGAAAATTTTTTCGGCAAATCACCAAATTTAAACTCACCAAATTTAACCAGTGCAATCATTATAATCGTTTATAAACTCTGATTTTGCAACAAATGGTTCAAGAAAAAAAAAATCTAACATATGCTACAAAGGGTCCAGTTATTAGATGAAGTATTAAAGCAAGTTTTAAATAGCTGAATGCTTTTCGTTACGTCAGCTTACTAACTGTAATATAGAAATTAGGTCTTTTTTTCATGGGGTTAGATTTTTCACCCAAGGCTGACGCCATGCTCCACAAACTTTTTTTGATAGTTGGTAGCATGGGTCTTTAAAATATTGTAAAAAAGTCGGTGAAAACAAGTTTTCATTAAGCAACCAATCGGGTCAAAACATACTGTCATGGTCAATCGAAAATTTCAAAAAAGCCTAAGGCTTAAAATGGGCATATTCTAGCCCACGAACAAAATTATTTAAACACTTTTTAAAACTTTTAATTTTTTTGCATTATGACCTCATCAGTTCATGGAAAATTCTAAATAAAATTTGTTTAGGAGAAAAACGTCTAGACAGGCACGTCTAAACAGGCAGATGAATGAATAGAACGACTGTCATTGGTGAATTTATAGGGCCTTGTAGGCTTTGCCAGAGGTCCAATAATACAAATTAAATTATTATTATGAATTGGAAAGGTTTATTTATATTAAATTTATATTTTGGAATGAAATCAAATAAACAGCTATTACAACACGCGATCTAATGAAATATTTGAATATATGTGTACCTCAGGATATGTTGATGACAAATTGCGTTTATTAGGACACAGCCAAGAAAAATCAAGCAATTGGTTGTACATAACTGTACCAATCAAAAGTAAAGCGAATCCATCAACTGAAACAAGATAAGATTGAAAGTTTTTAGTCCTAAATGAAAAAAAAAAAGCTATTAATAACAACACATAGCAAGCATTGCTTAATTGGATCACCTAGAAATATAATACACACCTGCCAACTTTCAAACGGATAGACAAATATTTTATGTAAAAAAAAATATTTCTATTAAACAGGTTCAACCCAACCAAAACACACCATAAGCGGACACTTATACTATGACTGAACCATATTACTGCGTTACCTTTTTTACAGAAAGAGGATGGTTGTAACGTTACCAATAGGTTTATTTGCTTTTTAAGAGTGGTTATGACGGTTATGATTCAATAACCATCATAATGACTATCGTCTTTAAGTGAAATTTTAAAGAGAGCTATATATAGACTCTGTAATAATTTACAAAAATCGTTGACTTCATTAAAATTTGATTTAAAAGTGGCCTTATGTCCCATTTACAAAGTAAATGGTAATATGAATCCATTGAAAGGGAGTAACAATTTTGGATAAAGCAAAACAATGTGGTCCACCATGGTCATTCATTATTAAAGTGAGTTTTAAAAAGAATCGAAAAATCAATGAAAAATTTCTGACATCGTGCATAATTCCGCTTGAAAAAGCTCATCAAAAATATGAAAATTCACGATGAAATTATTACATAAAAAATCTTTATAATTTGTAATGGGTTTTGCACAAATATTTAAAGTTATGAAGACTCAGTTGGATGTATCTCAGTGGACAAGGAATAATAGTTTTTCAAATTTATTGAGAAGAAGCTAGAACTAACAAACTCAAGTTCAACCGTAGCAACATGCTTTACTGTTTTCAACTACGTTATGACCATTCTGGACATAACCTTTTTTAAACTATTCACTGATCTAGCCACCTAAATATTTTTTGATAATTTTGACGGAATAAAAATTGATTTACAAATTATTTTTTTCATTTTTTATCTTTCTGGCCGTCATTCAACAGATTTAAATTTATATTTTATCACACCTTTAAAAATTTTAACAAGATAATCTATCACTCAATGAATACAAAACAAATAATTTAGAGGAGGCTTGCTTATAAAGGTGCCATTTAGGGTATTGATCCTATATCCGATACTTGTACATGAGTATTGAAAACTTTCTGTTGAGGTGATGGCTGTGTCATTGAAGTTCATATCTAAGATATCTGGCCACATAAAGAGCCGTTTTGCTATTCCAAAGAATTTGCTTCCTTATGCTCTGGTTGATGACAAGTTCATTTGTGCAGAAATATCACGAGAGAAATGTTAGCAGCTTGTCAGATCTACTTTTTATAACATCTAACATCCAACACACACTTATCAAGTGTTTATTTTCTGTAACATCTACCACCTAACACACTCTATGCAAGTGCTTATAATACTAAACTATATTTCTATTTTAACATGTTTTAGCTTTATCACGCTGTTAGCAAAGTCATTAATTAAAATATAATAGAAATAGAAGTCTAACCTTTTATTGGAAAGGATATCTTTTTTAGAAAGGTCATATTTATAATTAGTTATTTAGAAGAAAGCCTAAAGTTGAAGGTATTTGTATCATGATTTGAACGAAGAAAAGTGCTAACAAAAAAATATCGGTTTTCAATGATGGTTTGAATCAAAAAAGTTACCAAATGTAGTACAATTCAGAAAGAATTTGCAAAATTCAAATAAAAATATTTACAGAATAAATTTTGAGAAATGCAACCTTTATACATTAAAGGTATAAAACAATAATTTTCGTCAAGTGCGCAAATTGTGGCCACAGAATAATTTTTTTTCCAAGGTGAGGATTTATCAAAATGCCCTAGAGGGCGTTAACCCACTTCAAAATTTAACATTACACTATTTTTTAAAAAATTTAATAATTAAGTTGCCGCCAACCTCAAAAACTTTGACCCAAAGAATGGTGTAAAAAGAGTTATAAAAACATCTTTAAAACAAAATTAAAGATTATAAAAATTCTCAAGCTATACACTTGTCTATCAAAAATGTAATATATACTTAACCTAGCTAAATACAGTAACATAAAGAGCAAGAAAAGTTTTGTAATTTAAAAATCATTTCTCAATCGACAAAGTGCTTGAAGGGTAATTTTTGTGATTTCTTATCAAAATATAGTTTAACACAACCTTACTAATAGTGAAGATACTCCAAGTATAACCTTACTAATAGTGAAGATACTCCAAGTATAACCTTACTAATAGTGAAGATACTCCAAGAAAAACCATAGTAATAATGAAAATACTCAAAGAAACCCTTTAGCAATAATGACAGATATATTCAGGGAAAACCCAATGATAATAAATATAGTAAAAAAAAAAACCTTAACGATAATGAACACACTCCTAGAAAAATATGAACTTAAGAATAACCAATCTTGAGGTACTGCCAAAAACTTAATGTATAATATTTAACCAAATTGATCAAAAAATTTTCCACCAATAAATCACTCACTCTGAATAACGCCATACTTTTCATTAAAATGTTCTCCATAACTCTAAAAGAAAAACACTTTGTATTCTATTATTTGATGCAACCTTTTTTTGTTAGAGACTTTTGTCAAAGAAATATTTTCAAATACTGTCTCACAAAGCTTATTTTAAAATATTTTTTGGCTGTGATTAAAGCTGAATGTAAATAAAACTTTAAGTATAAATAATATGCAGGGAACTAGTGAAAAAAAAAAACGTTTTTCTATATACAGAAAAATGAAGAATATCAGTGCAATAAAAGGCAATACATACAATTTCTTTCTCTTTCTTGGATGTGTAAATATTTAAAAAGAGTTGCAGGAAAATTTAAATGAACAGATTTATATTCATCTATAATGGATTTAATTACGTAAACAAGCACTGCAACTAATTGTCAAATTTCATACTTACCCATTCCGAAAAAAAATTATGAAGATTATTTTTGAACATTTCAGCAGAACTGCAACTTAACTTACAAGAAAAACGCAAATATATCCTTTTTGGATGACAAAATTCGATTATTTCGAAAATTAGACAAAGAACACAGTGAATTTTTTCAGATAGCCAATAAGCAGCAAGAACAAAATTTGTAAATATCAAAATTCAACAGAATTAAAACAATATTTTAGAATAAATATATATCCTAATCCAAAAAAGACATTCTCTATATTTCTACGACAGAAATAAAAGACAATATTTTACAATAAGTATATATTCCAAGCCACAAAAGACACTCTCGATATTTCTATAACAGAGTTAAAACAAAATAAATTTTTTACAAAATATATATATCCAAGCCACCAAAGACTATATTTCTTCAACTTCAAACAAAATTTTAAAAATTTGAATGTGATTTAAAAATGATGCTATTAGATTTAAAATTACCATATTTGGGACACCAGTTAACAGATATATGGTCTCTATTTCAAAAATTCCATTTTTGCTGATAAAAATAAAAATATTTGGGCCCAACGCCAAAAAAACACCAGCATTAATAACATCTAAAACTGAGATTCTTATCTACTTTGAAGAACTCTCTGTTTTCAATTTTAAAGGAAATTTTGTAATAATTTAAAGATTCCATCGTCAGATGCTGCCAGACAGATTTTTTATTTAAAAACAATAAAGAATCAAGAACAGAGCATCATGGCGCTCCAACATTAATGTTTAATCAAGATCATCAAACCCTTTTGAGAACACTGTGTTTCCAATTTGAAAGTTAAATTTGTAAAAACTTACATATTCTGTCATTTATTCCAATAGATTTTAGATTATGAAGTAGGCCTTCATGTCATACTTCAGCAAATGTCAAGGAGACATCAAAGAATAAACATCTAGTTTCAAAAGAGGACCCGTAAAGAGACATCAAAGAATAAACACCCGTAAGGACCCATAAAATGAAATTTATAAATTTCATGGGTTCTAGAAATTAATTTAGAAATGATACTTTGAATCCAGGTTGTTACTTTGAAAGAGTTGATTATTTTTAAGATAACTGAAGAGGCTAAAGCCTTCTCAAAAATATTTCCTTGGAAACAGCAATATTGGCCTATGATTTCTCTGTATGTTTTTGGTCATAAAATTCAAAACTTACTATATCAATGAAAATAAAATTCTTTGAAAAAATCAATAAAACGCAATAATTACTCATATCGAAAGAAGATTTTTGTCAAAAGATTACTCTAATGGTCAAAGCACTAGTGGTAAGAAAGTTTCAATCACAGAATTGAAAAGACTAACAAATTTTCTGTTTTTTTCAAGATAGGTGACATGTTCAAAATATCATTATAATTATATCAAACCCCAGCATAATCCAACACGAATAGTCTCGGTAACACTTTCTAACAAGAAGAATAAGATTTAGCAAAAAGCCAAAAAATACTGCCCTTTTAAGGTATAAAAATATTGAAAAAGATATTCCCACATTGAACAGCAATATCAAAAGGATGTTACAGAAACGATCATTCAGCTCACAAAATAACTCTGCAAAAACTTCATTTTATGGAACCAACATCTGAAGAATTTTTAACAAAAATTTTCTTACCTAAATTTAATCTTTTGAAATCAATGAGAAAAGGTGTTATTAATTCTTATTGGCTAAAATATAAACGCAACATACTTGCTTACCTCATCAACTGCATAATACACAAATAACGAGCACAGCCATACAAGGCATGTTCGACAAGCATCCAATAAAGTTCGATGAACAGCTTAAAAATAAGCAGAAATTTCCAGTTATTTAAATGATTAAATTAATATCGTATATTTTTCCTTAACAAAATAAAAAAGAAATTACTTTGGGCCAAAGTTTAAACGATTTATTTCCCGGCATTGTGATTATAAAAATTATAATTTTTGACAATAGGAGGTCATGATAACCCTCCAAAAAGATTTGAAACAAATATGAATTTGATTAATCCTAAATGTGGAAAAAATTACTCTTTGGTAGAAAAATTACATCGTTAAACAATTATTTGGTGACTTTTCTTTATTTATATATTCTTACTTTTTTCTTTATTTTTCATTTCGTGGTTGTCTAATTATAACTTACTTTGTCATAATATTTCCAAGCATTACCAAAATTGCAGCATATATGAAGTAACATTTGACCCTATTTGGGAATATTTGTGTAAAATACCAAAAAACTAAAAAATCTACAACTATTAGTACCGTCGGTCGCCTTATAACTAGTAATTTCAAGCAAAATTTGAGAAAATAATGAATGGTTTTTGAAATAAATGACAAGATGGGAGGACAAACAATTCAATTCCATTTAATTATTTATCATTAAATAAAAAAATAGTTATAAATACAATAATAATTTAAAATATTCGTAGATGCTAACTAATAAATTCCAACAAAATTCAAAGAAATTAAAAGCAAGAACTATAAAACACATAAAATTACATAGAACACTTACATGAACAAATATCATGCAGAACATAAGCTAAAAAACCTCCACTTGCTTTAGACTTATCTAAGCGTTAAGGTTTTTTATAACTGGTAACAATAAAGTGAGAAGTGAGAAAACTGCCGTCTAACTTAGTTTCTGCAATGATCAAAATTCCCAAAGAATCTTTTAACAGATCAGAAACAATGGAGAACTTGATACAAAGAGAATTTATATTCAGATAAGATATGACTGGGTTTTTCAAATATTTAGATTTATCAAAATGAAATAAATTTTTTTTTCTTGGTTAAAAATTTAGTTTTCAAAAGATAATTTTGATTTTGATAATCATCAATCTAATAAGTTGATTGATTCAATATTATTTGCAAACGTGAAAATTCCTCTATTAGTTAAATGAACTCCATCTTTTCTGGCTTTTACAGATGTTCGAGTTGTCGAGATAGTGAAAACCGTTATCAATGCATATTTTATGAAGCAAACACTTTATATTTACGTGCCAAGCATCGAACTCATCAACCGCACGAGTAATTATTAACAAAACGATGAATTCAATGCAATTACTTTGACGACATTTCAAGCCAATACTGCATAATTTGTTAACAATTTCTTCCAAAGGTGCCTGCTTTGGAATGTGTTGAAATATTGTTGGTGCCACAGCAAATAACTGCAACATCATGAGCTTCACCAGTAAGGGTCAGGTCAAAATAAAACTTTAGAGATTTAGTAATGGCACAAGGAAAAGATTGAAAGAATGCTACGTGATTAAGTGTGCTATTATTAAAATCCTTGTGTCTAATTCTGCAAGTCATACTGTCTCTGAAGACGATAACTTTTTTCTTTTTGGTTTGATGAACCGTCTGTGTGAAAGCAGATGGACCAGGAACGACAGCAATTTTTGTATTAGTTGCTTGATTGTTTGGAGAAAGATAAGAGAATAAATTTTGAACAGGAACAACACAGCTATAAACAGGATGAATTTTATTTTTGGCTTATTTATTAGGAGTTTGCCAAGTTGATTGATTAGTTCATTGATTAGTTTGATTACGATAATTATTATCATTTATATTGGCTTCATTTGAAAAGTTTGAGTTTAGAGTTTCATGTAGAGAAAAGTCAATTTGTTTACATTTTACGCTCTGATGATTTTGTCACATAATCTCTCTCAAATCTGAATTTTCTTTTCTTAGGTGGCCAATTTTTTCTTTCAAAATACCAATAATATCCTTAGACTCCAGCTCAAATTTATTGTCAGATTTTTTATCAAATTTGATTTGTTTTTCATCTGACCATTAGCGACTCGATTTCGTGTTTTAAGACCTGTACTTTATTAGCAATAAGTTTTTTAAAGTCTAAAAGGTCCTTGTTATTAGGATAAACAGCTTTAGCAATTTGATTAGGTGGATAAAAAGCAGTAAAATTAATAGTTTTATTTTGAAAAGTTTTGACTGATAAAATTTTTTTAGCTACAAGTTGATCCAAACAAAGTCATTTCTGACTCACAAAAATCTATTTCCGAGCAGTCATTTGTTATTGCCGTCAAGTCGCACCATTTATTTTCTCTTATTTCTATGAAATTTAAGGCCCTACGTTCGGTATCAAATTGAGTAATTTCATCGCCAATTGATACAATAAACTAAAAAACGTCCTCAATGTTCCAAACATGAACAACAAAAATGACAGACGGTCAGACAGATACAGGTGAACTTATAGGACTCTGTCAGCTTGTCTGGGAGTTCGAAGACATGTTCATTCAACTAGATTTGATTGAAAAAAACCTTGTTGCAATTCATTCAAATTTAAAGAACTTGAATAGGGTTGAGCTTAGCATAAGAAAAACAACAAGCATTTAGTAACTAAAAAACATCCAAAAATTACCTTGATAATAAATAAATCATATTTTTAAATTTCTCTCAAAAAAGAAAATTAAAACGATTATCAGAAACAAAGCTTCAGCAGAAATTTTAGGAACTGTCCTTTTTTGCTAGGCGTTAGGTCCGGGAAATTTAGAAGCAGCTGATAAGGCGCAAGAAACAGTACTTTCTAAAATCTTGAAAATACCTCAGTTTCCTATTTCATAATATTACAAAGTTAATAAAGAAATAATAATAAATGCAAATATAATTCAAATTAAATAACGATGTATATGAAATAATATCTAATCGTAAAAAAAAGGAGCACCAATTTAAAATTTATTTGTATAGTTTTTTTAAAAAACGGGAAGGAGGACAATATCTAAATTATTGTGGATGAACAAAAAATTAATTCCGTTAGAGAAATCAAATTCCGTATATCTGAAATCCTCATTTGGAGTCTTGTTGTTAGAATTGATGTTTGGAGTTTAATAATTAAAAATAGAAATAGTTAAAAACATTATTTAAATGTGTATATTTAAATGTAATATAATTATATTTTATATATAATATTTAAGATAAAAAGAGATATGTTAATAATGTTAATAACCACCCTATATTCTGCGTATCTGCATTTATCTCCTTTCGCTAATTAAACTTAACAATCAAATAAATAAATACAAATCAATTTTATCATCTCATGGGAGGCATTGAACCCCTGACTATACTGGTAGGTCAATTTTAGTTAAATTGGAGACTATAACTTTGTTTCAGAGTTTAGGACCATGATAAAAAATGCTGAAAATGGAACTTTAAAATTTGAAACATGTTATACTTTCTTAAGTTAAAATAATCGTTGTTGGTGCAAATAGACTTAGGAGACATAGGAGATTTTTAATTTTGCAATTAAACATGAAGAGTAGAGTAGGGTTTAAAAAAGGTTTATTTCATAAAAATTGTTTGCTTTCCTGTCATTAAAGAGCGGTTTGAAAATGACACAGAAAGAATGTTTTTGACTGATAATTATTGAGTTTAATTTGTTTTTCATGAGTACTTGTTTCAGAAGATTTTTTCGGAGAACTTATCTCGATTTGTAGAGGATTCCTATATTTTTAGAGACTTTGGTTTTTATTAGATAAATGTCGTTTACCCAAGAAAGATTTTCACCAACTAATACTCCAAGAAATTTTTTAGCAGTTTTCCTTTCAAGTTTGATATTGTCAATTATAAGATCAGGTCATGCAGCTGGTATTATATTTTTTCTTTTCTATGGAAAAAGAATACATTTAGTTTTGGATACATTAAGTCATAATTTGTTACATTTAAACCATTGTCCAACCTCTCTATGTGAGGTGTTCATTATCGTAAAGGCATCATCAGTAGTGACTCCTGAGGTACACCACAAGTAATCTCTAAGGAATTAGTAAATCTATCATTTTTATAAGAAATACATTTTTTTTGTGTTCATTAATTAACTTCAAAACCAATTCCAATGTACACACCTCATGCCATAAGATTTAGGAAAATGCTTAGGAATGATTAATGAGGACACCTAAAGTAAATTCATTGTTTTCAAATGAATTCAGAACCTGTTTTTTCATTTCTAAAAGTGTGTGTACCGTTGAGTTTTTTTTTCTGAAACAAAATTGTTTATTGAAAAGTAAATTATGCTCAATAAGATAAGAATATACCCTGTTATGTATAATTTTTCTAATAGCTTAGAAAAAAAAGGTAAAATTGAGATCAGATTAGTTACTAAATTTCTAACAAAAGGAAAAAAGAGCAAGAAAACAAAAAATTCAAAAACGTGGTTTGTAGAACTAAAATTATCATATTTGGGCCATATAACAGAAAAAAAAGGGACTATGACAGGTAACCAAGTAAGTCAAAAAATACTGTCTATAGTTTTTAGACTTTACACAAAATCAAAAAAAAAAAAAAAAATTACTTAATTAGTTTTGAAAAGCATAATGTTAGTGATTAAATGGCTATATTTAGGCCCAATACCAAAAATTTTTAACTGTTGGCGACTGTGGTCAAAATATGTCCCCTGTGGTCTTCTGACTTCATTCAAAAATTCCAAAAATATTAATGAAGAAATTTTGAGCAAAATTCAAAAACATTGATTTTAGACCAAAAATGATCTTATTTCGATATATTCATGCTTTTTTTCAAAAATCTAAAACCCTCACTTTTTTACCATCGTGACCAAACTTAAGAAAAAAAAAAATGTGTAACACTCAGTCGTCTTTGCCAGAAGTCCAACAAAATCAGTCAAATTTGCAAAAAATTGAAAAAATGTTATATTTACACAAAATCAAAAATTATAATTGCATAATATTTGTTATAAACATTTTACCCAGCATAATTTATTAAAAGATCCACCACACCAACTTTACCCCCCAGAGAATTTCTTTTGTTTGATCTCTTCTGTTACTAAATCCTATTTAATAATTTTGTTAGCAACATACCTGTCATCGATCTTGTTACAGAGAGACCAAAGAAGTTATAGAATGCAATTGAGAAGAGGTATAATGCTAAATCATAGAATAGAATAAAATTATAGAAAAAATTTACATTTTTTAAACAATATTACTGAAAAAACATAAACCAATAACTTTGTCAAATTTCACTTTACTGCTTTTCTCAGTAATTGTACTGTAATACTAGAAACAATGTAATAAAAGCAAGAAAATTTTTTACATCCAGAAAAAAAAAACAATCATTTAAATTTATCGCTTGGTGAAATTTAATATCTATAATTAAAAATCCAGACAATGAGTGTAAATGGAAATTTGAATATTCAGTTAAATAATTTAAAAAAAATTTATTTAATTTCTTTTTTTTATTTTTCTATTGAAATGTCAAAAATCACAGTAAAGTACCAATTCTTAGAGCACTTAAAGCCTTAAATAAGTGTACTAACTCATGGTAATTTGTATTTTTAGTTATTCCAAGCTAAAAGATTAAATGGAGATCTGCGAAATATTGAAATCTACTGTTGGTAAAAGTAACAGCAGCATTTCATGTAATAATACATGTTTTAATTAAATATCTAATAAAAGAATAATATTTTTTTCGAAATTATAATGTGTGCCAATTTTGTTAAAAATAGCCATAGCTCAGTGATTGTGCAATGGATAGTTTTTTGGGGACATCCCACTTGTTCGACAGCGTAGTTGTCCGAATTTTGTCAGAAAACTGGGATGTCAAACAAGTGGGAGCCCATTTATCTGGCAGCCCCATTTTCCAACAACACACTTGTTTGACATCTAAGTTTTTTGCCCAGTTGTTGGCTAAGATTTTCTATTGTTTCTTTACTAGTAGAAATTATATGAAATACACAAAACTAATTTCAGAAAAGGTATTTTTTACTCGTTGTTTTGCTGCTTTGAAATTGCTGAAGTAAAAAATTATTAGATTATTAGTTTTGAACATCCTCCAAACTTTCAGGACCTTGTTTGATCATAAATGGTAGTGGTCTTTACAGATTACTTAGTTAAAATATAATTCAACGAGTAAATAAATAAAGATGAGCATCAAAATTCTCATAAAGTTTTTTAGGAAATTATTTAAATAAAAATAAGAATACTGACGTTAAATGGAGATTTTTTATTTTTGCTTTCGGTAAATTAAAAATATTTATTACTAGTTATAAATATAAATTAAAAATATTTATTACTAGTTATAAATATAAATACATCAAAGTCTTATGATGACCTATAAAAATGTGTTTTGTTCAGAAACTCAGAAATAAATTTACGTCAGAATGGGAATCGAATCCATAAAATTACAATCCTTAGTTCAACTCCTCAGCCAAATGAGTTATCTCCGCATATACAATGCACAATGTATGATTCTATTTTAATTCTCTAAACCAATTTTATTTTTGTTTATTTGTATGAGCATGTCTTACTTTGATTTTCCTTATGCACGTGAATGTTATGCATGCTGTATTGCATTGTGTTTATGTAATTTAGGGTTTCTTTATAGACTGTGGTTTTATAGCATTTACAAATTCTCTACATTTTCGTACTTTGTATTTTTGTTTTTCTTTGGCTTAACTTTAATTTAACGTCTGTTTTTTAAGTATTATTGCTATTCCACAATACTAAAAGAAATATCAAAAGAAATGATTATGCTAACAAAAACCCTATACATAACAACAAATGTCTTGCGCGGTATAATGGTGTTGCTAGGAGTGGCGAGAAGACTTGTATTCACTCCATAATGAAAATGACACAGGTGTTGTTGTTTTTGCAACAGATGAAGATTGCTACTTGGCTTGCTGCCAAACATTGTAGACTGATATGTAGATGGAAATTTTCACACAGAACTGGGTCCATACAACCAATTTCTTACTGTACACGAGTACTTGAACGAACGAGTACGTTTTCAAGTTTTGTGCTGCTTTATTGCAAAATAAAAATATCCAGACTTACCAACGTGTTTTTCAAATCCTAAAAAAACTATGTTTGGTATATAACTGGTGTTGATTCGCAACCTCAAAATATCGTGTTGGATTTTGAAACTGCACTAATTACTGCCATATGTCTGGAATTTACAGATGTCGACATATTTCGATGTTATTTCCGTCATAATCAAGTATTGTGGCGTCATTTTCTGCATCTAGGGTTGGCTGACCAATACAGAAACAATGTTGATACCAAGAACATAATCAAGAAAATAATGGCACTAGGTTTTATTCCTCGGCCACTTATAAGAATTTGCTACAAAAACATGAGAAATAGCTAAAGAACAGTATAAACAATTGAGGAACATCATACGCTTGGCATTACTAATTTGAACAAACATGGTTACACGCTGGGACAAATATGTATGGGGATATAATAAATTTCTCAGAGAATTGTTTTCAACAAAAAATTTAAATTAATCATTTAGAATCTTTCTAGTAGCAAAATGTCCATGAACAATGAAATGTGCAAAATTAGCCAAAATTTCCCAAAAAGGTTTCATCTCATAATTTCAATGTGGCAGGGACGAGCGACGAAGCACAGTAACTTGTTGTTGCTACTTTCACAAATGATATTCCCCCTTTATCAAGTAATTAATTACTTCGTTGGTCTTGAGATTTCTATTGATAAATATCCAATGGTTTCACACGTGTTTTTTTTAAAAAGTTGCATAAATATTAGATGGTGTGTGCAAAACAACATACCGTCTAGTTTATACTCCCAGTACTTACTGTAGTAGTGAAAATCTCAAACAGCTTACGGAATCTCAAAGATTTTCTCTGAAATTTGTTACAAACTGCAATCAACGTTCCAATGAAAACTCAATATTTCAAAACAAACAAATGATCAAAATAATTAGATAGAGACTTTTCTCAATTTTCAGCTGATTGCAAAAAGAAGCGAGTACTGTATTTTCAATAATCCGGTTTTCATTGAAGAAAAATATCTAAAAAATGTATACCCTGAACTCACAATAATCTTTCAGGTTCACCTTGAAAAAATGAGTTTACTAAGGTTTACAGACACAGAGGAATTTGATATTGCCTTCCAAAAACTCTTGATTAAAGGGTACAGAGACAAACCTATAGAGTACGATAACTGTCTGGAACTCTTTAAGTCACTGTACAATCAATGTTTCAACTTCTAAAGTTTTTAAAAATGTCTTACTTTCCTGGTCCGGAAAGAGCTAAGTTTGTAAAATTTGCATATTCTAAGTCTCTGCATATTTTTTATTCAACAAATTATAACTTTTTTTTGAATGTTTTCAATAAACTACACGCAACAGCGATTCTTGAAGCTTGATTCTGTATTTGTTATTTTCCGTTCTAAAGCACATAATATAAGCTTGCTGTTTACGGTAAAGTATAGACTTGATAAATTTTTTGTTGATTGTGAACTAAAATACCACCCTCACAACCACTCTTACACCACAAACATATTTGAGTTTTGATTATTTTCTTCTGCCACGACCAATAATATTTAATCAATGTTAGTTTTGTTAAACAAATTGATTTTAACACATTTCATCAAAATTGTTCTAAAACATAAAAAATGCGTGACGGAAAGAAGAACAAATAATAAGATAGGTAACAATTACTTTATAAAATTTCATGGTATTGTCGAACTAATGACATCTCATACCATTGAGATATCACAATAATGCAGCAGTTACGTTTTCGACATCTCATTACTAAGAAAAAAATAGTACATATGTCGGACTACTGAAGTGTCAAACAAGTGGCATGTTTCCAGTTTTTGCAACACTGCAAATTACTGAAAGCTCATTTCGCAATTTATTTGACGTAACTTAAATTTATATATTTACCACAAAATATCACAAGTACATAATTGTTTTTCAACATTGTCAAAGCATCAAGACTGTTTTCATAGCTGTTGTTGGGTTGATTACCAGGAATGTGCTGAAGAACTGGTAGGATAAGCTGAAATATTAAAAAATAACACAAAATTTAGTCAAAATAACTGAAATGTGTGCAAAGTCTGTGAGTTCAAAATGGCATTGATTGGGTGTGAGTTAAGCGAAGTTGGCACAGTGGTGAGATCGTTTGACTCCTGACCGAAAGGTTAAGGGTTCGACTCCCACCTCTGGCGGAAATTTATTTCCATGTTATCTCTGAGTTTCTGAGCAAAACTGATTGCGTAATGCA
>JAUZNK010018438.1:0-11425 GCA_035046665.1 Euphysa ruthae
GTTGGTATATTTTACATTTAAAGTAGTTTCTAATTGTTTTTATGCCAGATTTATTGTTATGTTTATTTAAAAAATTATATTTTTGCTTTTTTCTCAGTTTGGAGTTTTTGAGACGCCGGCCAACATATTTCACAAACCGTTTAAGATTTATTTCTGAAATTTTAAGGGAACGTTTAAATTATTATTTAAAGTGTTTTAAGTTGACCAGAATTTTTTTCTTTTTTTTTGCTATGCATTTTTAGACCGCGTGCTTTTGAACGTTGACCTCCGCATACTCCACTTAATGATTTCTTATAAAAAATCTGGTCAACTTAAAACACTCTACTGCTCTTTATAATCACCATATACAAATTTCAACCAGAGATGATTAACCCAGCTTCTGCAATATTGGCCGGTGTAAAGTCAGTTTTTACTGCTTTTTGGTGGTTTTTCACGGTTACCATAGCAACCGGTTATTTTTTTCAAAAAATTATAGAATTTTTATTATATGTTACTGATCTGACAGTATTTTGTTTCCCAAAAATGAAAATAGAGGGGGTTTCCCCCTTAAATTATGTAAGTTTCATTTAACTAGTTTGTAATATTATTTGATTTGGAACCCCAATATTTTCTTTTTTTACACAATCTTGAACCTCCAGCTTTTCCTTGCGAAATTGATTCTTGTTTTTTTAATGCTGGTTAAACCATATTTTAGATATACTTTATGCTATTAGTTAATCAAAAAGCTAAGAAATTACTAGCTTGTAAACAGAAATATCTTTATATCTAATCAATTAATAAAAACAACTGTCAGATAAAAATACTCAGAAAAAAACCCATGTAGTTATAAGATCAGTATTTATGGAATAAGGTTAGAGCTTTTACTTATAGCTCAGAACTTCCATTCTTGCATGTTTAGCCTACTATAGATGTATTGGATATTTAGGGGTTTTACGGGAGAAATAGTTGTTACTATGGAAGTCGCTAAGAAAAAAAAAAAATTTGATTTTACGGACTTCTTTGAATGCATTTTTTTTATTATTTAAATTGTCTTTTGGGAAAAACAAATTTCATCGACATTTTCTACACACTTGAAAGTACCTAAAAACATGTTTTGAAAAATTGTATACCTTAAGTAGTTTTTAAAACCATCCGGAACTAAACTATATACCATTATATGTATTCGCGTTGTTATATATATATATTTTTTGCTACTCAGCAAAATGCGAAACATATATCGATGTTATGTAGATTTTAAACTGTCTCGCCTTTAAAAACGTAAAATTAAACAACAATCCGCGGTCTGGCCTGAATTTTTTGGTTAGTTTTACTATTGCTATCAGCATATATAACTTCTGATAAGAAATTACCCGTGTACCTTATGGGGTAAAATGAAAGTCCCGGGACCCACTTTTGCAGGTATCCGACCTAATGAATGTCCCAAAATTTCTAGTTAGATTTTATGTTTTCATCCTCACTATTTATGCATAAATCTCGAAACAAAACTTTATATAAGTAGGTAAAATTGTCCTTTTGAATGGTGTTCATAGAGCACCTCCAACAATCGGTGACCTGACCTGTATTTTTTGGTTATATTTTTTGTTATCAGCATACAGAATCCTAACTTCTGATAAAAAATTATCTATGAACCTTATGGGGTAAAATCAAGATCTTGTGTGATGTCTAGAAAATTAATGATTTTTAAATTGCATAAGATTACCAAAGCCATTGATTGTCCTTAAATATTGATTATATTCGTTTTAATACACTCAAACTCGCAACTACTGAGATTTTTTAACAACTTCTAGGTCATCATCACGATCTTATCCACAATTTTTAATATCGATATGTTGTTCTAGCCGCTAAAAAAGATAATTAACTACAAGATCACAGTTAAATTTATCCTGGAGGATGCGAAAAATCGGCGGTAAATTACAACAGCTACTAGTACATGAGAATATCAGGTAAACTTTTACCATTATTATACGCCGTTATCTACCACAGTTATGGTCAGATTGTGAAAGTAAATATGATAAGGATTAGTATCACCATAATTTTTTTTAAATCAAGAACCTGACCAATCTTTATAAGAACTTGCGATACTTGAACAGTAATTTGTTAGAATGAATTTTAAAATATTTAGAATAAATTTTAAAATATTTAATTCAAAATTTTACAATTAATTTCTGTCCAAATAAAATACGGATTATGTTCGTTCGGATTTTTTTTTATGGATGAAAATCCTGCTGGCGTAAACAAAAAATCCATCTCTGAGAACACTGCTTAGCGAGCATGAAATTTTCTTTTCACTCCCTTCCCATCAATTAACGCATCTACCAGCTATATCGGCGTATAATCAGCTCTTTTGGACAAACTTCCATATGAAATATGCTCCTGAGACGTCAAAGGTTTTGCACTATGGGAAGACAACCCAGGAGGCGGTGCTTGACTTCCAGGAGTCATCGGACTAACGTGGCCAGGAAATCCTGTCTGAGGTGGTATTTGATCGACCGGCGTCATTGGTTTCACAGCATGGGGAGGGAACGCTGGGCTTTGACCAGCAGCTGGAAGCTGACCACCAGTCGCTAGACGAGTGAGCACGGCACGCTCTGACATTGCGAGACGGGCAGTCACTGGTGGCATTTTAGCAAGGGATGTTGGCAACCTTGCCACGTCATTTTTCATGTCAGATAACAAACCTTCCAGCTGATTCAGAACCTTGTGTAACACTGCATTGGCAGGCTTGTTTCCAGACAGCGATTCTTTTGAAAGATGCTGGTGACTCTCTGCTAGGCATTCTAATTCGGAAAATCTAGAAAATATAATTTAAAGAACTCGCAAGACTCGCAAAATCAAACAAAAAATAAGTGCCCACAAAATGAAGTATTTGAGCCGTACAGACATAAAATAATTTAAAAATTGGATTATATGGGAAATATTCTATGTAAAGAAATAGAAAAATCTTTTTAAATTATTCACTCGAAGTTATTAAATTTACAAAGTTTTTAACTTAGCGCCTAATACTAGCTTCTTCCATTTGGGTGAAATCTTTAATTAATTTCGCTTAGCTGTAACAGAAAATTACAAATTAATGAGGCGGTTCTGCGAGTGTGTGGGGCAAGTGGGAGAGAGGTGTAGATCAGGGGAGCATGTTGTAATTTAAAAACTAAAATTAAGAAAACCGAATAAATGTGATCAAAATTTATTCTTAGAGTATTAAAATATATTCATAATTTTGCCGTGGATTGAGAAAGAAATTTAGAAAATTTAACACCTTTCACAGCAAACAACTATTTCATATACCAAATCGCATGGGATGATTACCAACAGTACCAATGTTTTAGTTTATGCGTTATTACTTACTACATGCTCCAATATTGAATTTCATAGATTTATGGTATAATAGTTACCTTGATTGTAGAGACATAGCAGGGTGAGTGCTATCTTGCTTCACAGACATTAAGGTTGCACGTTTCAATTGCTCTTCCACTATCAACGCCTGTTCTAGTAACTACAAGAAACAACAGGTAATAGCATCTTTTCAGGAACAAAATTTCATGGTATACAGTAAAATTGAAGTATATCATCTCAAAAGTAAAGGTTTGAGAAAAACACAGTATCGCAAATTTCGGTTTTGAACTTTAACAAGCTTCGAAGATCAAATGAACCCAAAAAAAAGTCTTCAAAAAATTGCTGCTCTGTCCAAATTATCAGACTTAGTTCTTACATTATACTACTAAACGCTCAGGCATACAAAAAATGTTTTCCATTCAGTAATTTGCATATATAAAAATTACAATATATTTATTTAGTAATTATAAACAGATCATTCGTACAAGTAAAAATTGTCTTAAAACCCGAAGAAGATAGCTATAAGCTCAAATCCATGTTAGACATTCGAACCCCGTTTTTGATGCCGCTGTGGTTTTACACTTAAAATGATCATCAGGTGGTGACTATAAATATATCATTTTTTAAAATTTTTCTTTCGCTAAATATATGATGTTCATAATACTTCTAAACAAACTTTACAAATTGATATTTTATCACATAAAATAGTGTTTAAATATTTCAAGGCAGTGGAATAAAAGGTGCCCTGACAAATCTTACCCCTTCTTAATACTAAACAGTTTTTAAAACAGTTAGATTAATGCTATATCAATCAATCATATCAATCAGATTCCAATAAAAAGATGTGACAATTTAAAATACATATATTTCTATGCAAGCCTTTTTAGAGCTAATTGTTCTATATAGCTAATAATGAAAAAAGTCTACAACAAAATATTACATTTTAATAGAAAAATAAAATTTATACAAGTGAAACAGTAAATATTACTGCATGACCAAGAATCGGATTCCAAAATCACGTTGATGAAAGAATTTTGGGAAAAAAGTTCTGACTGATTTTATAGAAGGAGTTTAGTCGAAATATATTGAATATTTACAAGTTATGATGCACCGTGTTTACAGTTTTAATGTATTTTATGAGGGTTTTTTTTTATAAGCTTAAAAATCTACTCTAATTTTTTTTTTATTTAAAAACCTTAAAAAAATCTCTTTCAAATTCTACGATAGAGTTTTTTTTTTTGGTATAAAAAATCATTTTATTAAATTAGCCCAGAAATTAAAATTAATATCTATTATATTGAAAAGAAAATTTTATGTAAACTCTACTTTGTATTCTTAAGCAGAGCTTCAGAAACTTTTACTTTTAGAACTTAAAAATTAGATCTACGGATTTTAAAATTTCAGAGTAAACCAACGCAATAATAGAGCTATTACAGACATTCTAAACGACTCTTTAATTCAACTTGAAGAGGCTTTGACCTTTAAGCATTATGCCAGCAATCTCAATATTTTAATACTTGGCTTTATAAGTCATCAAATTTGCTTAATCCTAGTTTTATGTTCGAAAATCTAATTTGAAATAAAACTCATTACTCCGTTGCTACTAACTACCGTTAGCTACTAATAATAGCAAAATGGTAGACTGATGTGTAACCAAGTTATAACTCTTGCGGAGCTTTCTTCATTTTTACTTTATAGTTTATTTACAAGATGGGCTATGAATTGATTTTGATCTTTTCATGACACAGTTTGTTCCTCCTAAAACAAGTGATTTTCTTTGAGGAGGAAAGCGAATCATCCGAAAAAAAAAAAAAAAACATCTTTTAGCTCTTAATGATATATATCGTAGCTAAAAATAAACAGTCTATCACACACCTTTTTAAAATTTCTACAGTAAAAGACCAGTGGCATAGCTTATAAAGAAAGCAAAACAAATTTCTATATTGTAATGCAAATTTCTATATTGTAATGCGGATGTTAAAATTTGTTTTGGATACGTAAATATTTGAAAACAAACTGTTTTTTCCGATTGTCACGAAAAAAACTCGAAAAATTCTGTAATTTTTGACAAGAATTTTCAATAGCTGAAAATTTCAGCTACGTTTGGGCGAAAGCGTTTTTTTTAGTTGAAGTTGATATCTTCAGTTTTATTAACACCCCTATTCTAATTTTACACAAAATTAACTTATCAGTGGTGTATGTAACCTGCTCTTTTAATGTTGCCAATTTCATGGACTAACAATTCACTTACAAAACCTGACATATTAAGATCTAGTAATATAGATCTTAAAAAATCAGACTTCAAAGGTCTTAAACAAAAGTATCTTAACTCTATTGGAAAATCAAAACCATCCTAAGTAATAATGGTTAATCTCATAGCTTACTACTGCATCAAGGTTTCTTTGATAAAATCTAACATTCCTTGAAAAAGATATTTAAACTTAAAGAACTGCTTCTCTGCAATCTGTAATGGACTGGTAATTTTCAAGCTTAAGTTATCTAAAGTGCATAGCTAAGCCTATTTTCTATCTAAAATTCAGAGTTTAAGAGTACTTGGGTATTTTGCTTTTGACTGATAAACGTTTAGTTAAGTAGTTCCAGAAGTCCATCAAAGAACATCACTGCATCTGTACTATCAGAGGTCTTTAGAAGATTTCTCCGTTATAGATTTGAAAATATGTAAATTACATCTCCTAATCTTTTTTCAATGATTATAAATATGTTTTAAGTAGATTAATATTGAGTTAGCATGAATTATTTTGACCTAAAAAGATAGTTTGTATGAGAACATTTAATTTTTCTAGTGACTTCACATAGTCTTTAGTGATCAGAAAATTAATTAAGAAAATTAATTAGTTTCATGTTATATGTTTCAGGGAGAAAATATTAATAATATTCTAAAAAAAAATAAAATGTACCTTGAATCGTCTGGCAATGAATTTGCTTTTGTAGTCAATTGACACTGAATAATAAAATTTAATTTTAATTTAAACAAGTATCTACTGACTAATGCACCCCTTGAACCAACTTTAACCTATGAAATAACTTAGCAATTTTTCATCCTTAGACCAAATTCGAACCTTTTTTGGAAAAAAAATCCCAGTATAATTCGTTGTCCTTGATATTATTTACAACATAAAAAAATAATGGAAGCATTCCAAGTAAAACGTATTGTTTGGAGGAAAAACAACCATATTCAAAGTCCAGTACCAAAAATTTTTTTCAGTGGTCAAACGATACTAAATATTATTATATTTATAATAATAAATATACTTAAGCAAATATTTTTCAGACACCATGCCAAAAATCGTATTTTTTTTTTTCATTAATTTTCTGTTTTGAATCGAATTTGGTTTGTGTTCAATAGTTATTTCTTACATGCAAAGTCTAAGTGAAAATAAAATTTGATTGCTTGAATTTTTTCAAATATATATATTTCAACATGAATTTAGACGTTGATAATTTTTCGCATAAGAATTTTTTTCTGAAAATTAATAGTTGTCTCTTGAAAAATTATAAGGATTGAATATACGAGTAAAAACATGATCATATAACCATCATAACTCTAGAATAGTCCATTTTTAGTATGAAATTTTTATATAACACCTCTTCAAAAATTTTTTTCACAATACAAAATATAAGTGACTTGCTTTATTCCAAGGCTTATAACTTGATAACAGTTATAACTTATAACTTGACAACAGTTATAACTTGATAGCAGTTATAACTTGATAACAGTTGATTTTTCAAATTCAAAAAGAGACCTTCTTCAGTGCAAACAAAAAATTCAGAAAAACAACACTTCAATTTGAGAAAAAAATAGTTGTGTCACATGAGAAAATTTTCAGTTATCGATAACTCCAGAACCATCCCAGAAACATATCAGAGAAAATTCTTTAAAACTTTCCCATCTGATATACTTTATATTAGTGGGGGATAAAGTTGAAAAAATTGTTCGATTTTTGGTAAATCTATGAAACTTGGCAAGATTGTTCCTTGATAATATATTAAAAATATAGTTGGGTATGGACGCCAGCAAAAAAAATCATAATGGCAGCTATTTTGTCTTGATTACAATGAAAATTTCTATACTTCAAAAATTGTGATGGTATTCATTTTTTGTTCCATCAATTGCAATGATGCACTTGCCTTATTTTCATGGCTTCATGTGATAAGAAATTAAAAAGTTCAACTTTGTTTTCATCAATTCTCAGAAACTTCTGCCGGTTACTTGGGACTAGTGTCAGCGGCTCAACTCTCCATTGTATTCCATTTACCTGTCTTGTTTCTTGTAGTTGCTTTGAGTCTGTTGTCAGATGTTGAGATGTTGTTATCCCAAACCAAATCTATTCACTTGGCGTTTTGAAGCTGGGTCAACATGTGTAAGAATTGAATACATTTTCAGCATATTCTTGAAACGTAGACGATGGTTTGAACATGTTTACAATATCTGCTCCATCCAGGATAAGAACTTTTGGAACCTAATGGTGGTGCATTTATTATTTGCTTATATTACCATATAACTATATTTGTAGCTTTTGTCAAAATAATAGCATCGTTGTCTCAATCTTTATTTTCAAAACTTCTCCAACATGTTCATTGAACCCTAAGTATACATTTCTCCCCTCCTGATTGTAGTCATGCAAAATGGAAAAGTTGGACAGTAATCAATTCTTTAACCATGTTGAATTTATTTGGTTGTCTTATTCGTATCCAAACTGCTTTTGATGCTTTTTATTACTGCCCACACTTACCAATCCTTCTTTTTGATCAATGGAGATCAGACCGATGAAAAACATGTGTGAAACGTTTAATCAATAAATCATGGTATAAATAGTTTTTTATCACTTTTAATCAGACCACCTGGCAAGGTTGGACGAAGAATCAGTTTTAGACTTTCTTTTATTTATAAAATAAGAAAAACATTTCAGAAATAAATTCAATTGTGTTACCCTTAAATTATTAAGTTTGAAAAACGTTTTATTTCGTTTCAAGTAAAGTGAAAATCTAGGTTGCACAGGAAAACTCAGTGTCTTCATTAGCTTTTTTCACCTTACTTTTTAAGTTACAAGTACCCAATAAATAAAAATTTTTTTTGACAAATCAATCAGTTGGCAATAACTTGTTTACTTCTTAATAATAAAAAATATACATATCGAAGTATACATACTTCTGGCAAAAGGTCTGTTTATGGTGTTGAAACGTACATCATTTTGAATATCTTGCCATCTTCCGTAACCGTGGCTATATCTGTTTTAAGGAAAAAATTTTTTTTCATTGTTCATTGTAACATTTGTTTGTGTTAAAATAAGACGTAAGTAAATATTTTTTTTTTACGTTCTAAAAATATTTAAAAAAAAAAGTCTAAATAACAATAGAAGTAGAAGTTATCTAAACCTTTTAAAACACCATTCTACACAATGGTAAAAAAAGTCAGGTTGATTCAGTCTCAATATTGCAACCACATTCTGAATTTTCAATAGAATTATAGATATTAAAAATAGAGTGATTATAGACATGGAATTGAGTTGCGTAGCTCTGTTTGTTCCAGGTTTTTACACAAAAAGGGAAATTTTTTTTTTTAGAAAAACGGTTTATTGAAAAAATTTCTCTAAACATTTCCGTAACCAATTTTTTATAACAAAAAAAAAAAAAAAAAAAAAAAATGTATAGGCTAATTACATTTCACTACCAACTCCACACAACTTCAGTTTTAACGTAAGTCTTCAAATTTTCAAATTCAAATTCCTTAAATACACCTTGCTTCTAGCTTCAAATGAAAAACTACTGAAAGTATTATAAATTTAATGTGTTAGAGAGATCTACTGTGATGAACACATCCTATTTCTAAAATACTGACTGAATTTGAGTGACAAATTCAAATCTTTTAGATATTCAAATAAATCATTATAGATTTTTTTTTCAAATACCTCTTTAAGCAACAGTGATATTTGCCTCATAAAATTTGATTGAAGTCATATCTCAGACACCACCAAATATAAAAATATTATCTAATGTTTGTTTTGAAGGTGAGTACAGGTAACCCAATTATATCATATAAATTGTATTATAAAATTAAAAAATATGAAATTTGCTTTTTAAGCTCTTGGTGGCTCTTACGGCAAAATTATCGTTTAAGAAATTTTAAGAAAAAATTAATTTTCTTCAAATTTTACTCCATACTAAGCTCTAAAAAATGGCTGACACAATATTGATAAATTAACAAAAAGGTGAAATTCTGATTTTAAAATAATTATTATAAAGCACCATGCAAGTTTTGAAAAAAGATTTTCCGAGATAACTTGTATCAAGAGTTGGTCTAGATTTTTGTTTATTTTTATACTGTACATGGAAATTACATCAATTATCAATCTTACTTATCACCAACCAAAAATCCATATTGTATTTCAGAAATTTCACAAATAGATTTCATGAACACTAAGACTTATTTAAGCAAATACTTTCATTCATTTTTACAATTTTTATTGTATCAAACCTTGGAACCAACTAGAACTCGAATTGTACAACTCAGTAATAGTTTTAATATTTTAAACTTCACCATTGAATTTCCTATTTATAATTGGAAGCCTGGCTCATAAAAGCTTATTGCCTTTTCTTTGTTGATAAAATAGGACTCAAGTTGTTGAATTTTCAGAACTAAAAAAAAAAAAAAAAAAAAAAAAAAAAAAAAAAAAAAAAAATGGATTGACAGCAGTTTGACAAAAAACTGTGCCACATAAAAGCACACATGAAAAGATACACAACAACCCCAGCTAAAAGCCAATAATCGTGAAACCTCCACCAAATGTTG
Source organism: Euphysa ruthae (assembly GCA_035046665.1). NCBI lineage: Eukaryota > Metazoa > Cnidaria > Hydrozoa > Anthoathecata > Corymorphidae > Euphysa > Euphysa ruthae. The sequence goes on from JAUZNK010018438.1 coordinate 10,142, forward strand.
TCAAATTTCCGTTTTTCCTCTGCCTCCCATAAAACATGGAGTTCTGTGAATCCCCCATCTGCAATATTGAACATAAACTTTGGTAACGCTACCTCTACCTTGACATCTTTATTAGTCATAGATATAATATTTTCAGTTGAAGATATTGCATTTTCGGGAAGAGATTCAGTTTTTTCAGTTGGAGATATTACATTTTCAGTTAGAGGTACAGTTTTTTCAGATGGGGATAAAACTTTTTCAGTTGGAGGTATAGTTTTTTCAGAAGGAGATAAAACCTTTTCGTCAAGAGAGATTTTTTTTTCAGCTGGAGACAAGACTTTGTTATTTAAATTTTCATTTTGAGAAATCTCCTTTTTGATTGGAACATCTTTTTCTTCTGATGTAATACTACCCGCAGGTAAAGGTGGTGTACCAGCTGTCTCCTTTTCAGTAACAGCCAGCTCAGCTGGAGAAACCTTCTCATTTTCGGTATTTTCTGTTAAAGAAGTAACTTTTTCACCCAGAGATGTTGTTAAAGCAGCTGCTTTTTCTTCAACCATAGGGATATCCTTATCAGCTTCTTTAAAATTGCTTTCTAGCATTTTAGATTCACCAGGAACCATTTCAATCTCTGTACTTACATCCATTTCTTCCTTCTTTAGCCCTTCTATATCTACTTTTTCACCCTCAAATTTCAGAGGTGGTTCACATACTATTTTCGGAGATGGTTCATCTGCTATTTTCAGAGGTGGTTCACCTGCTATGATTTTCACCTCTGTGGAAGGATTTTCTATGGTTTCCTTTGTTTTTGATTCAATTGGTGACAAAATCGGAGTTACAGTTTTTGAATTTCTCTTTTCTTTTATCTCCTGTGTGTGTCTTATTTCTTCTAACAAATGAGACATAGAGCGGCTTTGTATTGTCACGTGACCAGTAAGTGTACTATGTAAAAATGTGTTAATGCCAGAATATTCTTCGACCTAAAATAGTTAAAAAAAAGGGCGAAGGTGATAAAAAAAAATCAAAGAAAGTAAACAGAACACCAACAGAATTTATTATTTCTCTTCTTTCATCTAGTAAATAATTTCAATACTGAATTTTCAAACTGGGATAAAGGACATATTCAGAATGCTTTATCAGAAAAACAGGGATTTCATAAACTCTCAGGGACATGCACGCTATAAGCCTCGTCAATTTCGATAAAAATGTGTCTCTAACAAAAGAAAAACAGAATAACTTCCTACAATTAGAAGCAGAACTCTGTTCAGCAAACAGCTTGAACTCACGAAAACAGCAGCAAATGAT
>JAUZNK010018438.1:11525-37896 GCA_035046665.1 Euphysa ruthae
CAGAATAACTTCCTACAATTAGAAGCAGAACTCTGTTCAGCAAACAGCTTGAACTCACGAAAACAGCAGCAAATGATAACCCAGTCAAGTTATTTCAAATAAAAACTAAATATATTGTTCTAAAACTTTGTATATTTTTCAATATCTATTAACTAGATAATGCACAGCAATCTACAAGGTAATCTACAACCATTTGAAAAATAAAGTGCTTCAGTACGCCTTGCCAAAACTGAATAAGTCCTCTGCCGAAAAATAAAATAAAATGATATTTCTCAATTTGGAAAACAATCTCTTGTAAAAAATAATTTTAAAATATTTCTATTGCTGCAAAAATTTACCCTTATTTCAATATATACAAATATGGAAAAATTGCGATATTTGGTTGGTCCCAGTACCAAAAAAGCATGAGTAAAATGTCATTTGATGATAGAAAAAAGGGCTAATTTGGGACCAGCAGCAGTAAAGAAAGTTTCCGATAGATGCCTATTTATATCATGATGCTCTGTTATTTAAATTGAAAAATTGGGATATTTAGGCCCAGTACCGAAAGCAAAATTTGTCGTCTGATAACCAATTATGCCCCTCTATGATCTTTAAACTTCATTAAAAAATTAAAATTGTTATTTTTGGTGGAAAAAAAACCCCCATATTTGGGTAAAGCAACAAACAATGAGAGCTTACTACTAAAAGTGGTGTTATGGTCCTACAACATCCCAAAAAAAAAAAAAGAAAAAAAAAAAAAAAAAAAAAAAAAAAAAAAAAAAAAAAAACAAAAAAAAAAAAAAAAAAAAAAAAAAAAAAAAAAAAAAAAAAAAAAAAATAAAATATAAAATATGATGTGATGCTATCACTTCACACAAAACTTTCGGCTACACCAAAGATCCAACAATAAAATAACAATAGTTCACTCACTTTTCTTTTAATGAGACTCATGATACCAATTCTGGATAAAACTTGCAATCTGTTCACACCCTCGCGAGGGACACCATCACTGTAAGATTCTATTTTGTTGTCCATACCTGGTTCACAAAGATGTCGTAAAAACATAGATGTGTATGCCCTAAACATAAATTAATTTATTAACAAATTAAAAAATTAATATCATTACTAGAAGTGAATATCTAAAAGAGGCTGGCAATATTTATCAAAAATAATATAGATTATGAAAGAATTTACAAGATTAATAACCTTCGTACTTTAATACCCCACTACATGGTAGTGCTAAGTACTACAAAAAGTACTTAGTTTTCTTTTTCCTTATTTGGATCATCTTGTTTTTAACGTTAAAATCAGCGAAAAATTAAACTTTGGCAATTATAATTAAAATGGTTTTCAAAATATAATCTCTTAAAACAGAGAAAATCTCCTAACTCAGAGAGGCAAATTAGGATGAAATAGACAACCCTCTTATAACTGTACAGGGTTAAAAATATGACGAGGTTCCCTATAAAAACTATAATAAAGTTTTTTTTTTTTTAAACTTATCATAAACCCCCACATAATATCAAATACCCATTATATATTTTATTTTCATCTTATTTCATACTTTCATTTATAAATCAACCCATGTAATATTAGGGTATTTGATATCTTTACTTATAAACATGTAGGTTAATTCATATTTTTTAAACAACATGCAACTATTCAATGAGCCAAAACATTCATTTTGAACAAGACTTGAAATTTAAATCTCTTACTGGAATGCCTTTTCTGTCTTTCCACGAAGATTATGTATGCACCTAAGAATATAAAAAGTGAAATTTTAAAGAAAAGAATGTTAAAAAATAATGGCAGGAGAAATATATCTGTAATAAATCTAAAAAAAATTAAACTCCTTTAAATGCAGTCAGATGTAACCTAGCTTCATTCAGACACATTAAACTGTATTATTTTTTTCTGGTATCAGCAATAAATTAGTCAAAAAACTAGTACATGAAAAAACAGAGTGGAATGTTAAAAAAATATTTTTTTTTTAAATCCATATATGTTGAGGATTCAAAAAATAAACTGAAGCTACAAAAAGAACTTTGTGCATTGTTGTGGTTAAATTCTATTCAATTAAGTAACTGAGATTTATCCTCAAGAGCGTGAAAAGATCTAGAACTTAAATATTTTTTACATATTTATAAGCATCTGAGTTAATTGGTCTGATAAATATAATTTAAATATTTTAAAAACATCTTTAGGTTACTGATAGACTAATTAGATTAGGATTTAGGATTAAATTTACTCCACCTGTTTAAACATAAGATAGTGACACGCTCCATTCGTTGAATTAATCATTTTTTTTAGATCCTTCTTAGCATTCTAGTAATTGTTAGATTACCACTAAATTGTAAATTTACTATGATAATATCTCCTTAGATATAATGACATTTTTAAAAATTTTTAATCTTTAAATGAGGATGAAACATGGGTTTTGAATTAATTAGCATTCCTGATGTTAGACAGCTGGGACAGATATTATCTGGCAGGTGATGAAGAAATTTGAGGGATAACTAGAAAGTTCCTTCATTTGAGAATAAGTGGCTGCTTAATAAGGGTTCAGATTAAATGCCATAAGATTTTAAATTGATCACTCTAAGTGCTTCCAGCTATATTCTTTATGACTATAAAAATCAAAATGTGACCAGGAAATTATTAAAGTTGATTAAATACCTCAGAGAGATAATTAATATAAATCCAAAAAATATTACCATTTGTCTTTAGCTGTTTGGAATTCTTTTGGAGGTAGACCATATCGCATTACAGCAGTTAGAAAAGCTCGTCGCTGACGTGGGTTAAAGCCATATACTTCTAACTGATTACCAACTTTTGCCAGTAATGGCGGAAGAATATCACGCTCTTTTAATTTTTTATTCCGAGCTGTATAAAATGCGTATTTATTAAGTTACACTGAATATTCTTAGTAAAGGTAGACTGCATTTAAATTTATAAATCTTTTAAAAAGATAATATTTACGTTATTGGTGAAAAATTTATGTAATATAAATTAAAATAGCATGAAGCAAAAGTACATAAAATGACACATGAGCAATATCTGCTCTGAAATTTATCTATTTTTAAAAGGCAAATTAACAGAATGACTTATTCTTTGGATGCCAAATTTTGGATATATTGTACAGACATAAATATTTAGGTTAAAATTTTAGGTTCAATAACTTGAATATTTTTTGCATATCTATTTAAAATAAATCTCTCTCCAAGAAATGAGCTATGTGAACTTACTGAATTTTAAAATTGTTACATTTCAAAAAAATATTTCATATGGTCCTACTTTTTGAAATAAAAACTTTTTTTTGCCTATTTTGAGTGATTTCTGTAAATAACAGAAAACAATGACTTATTAATAGACACCAGGTTAGAGAAAAAAATGCATAGAAAAAAAGTTAAGACAAATAACCAAGCCAGTATTATCTTCAATAACATGGCATGTTTTAAGACTCACAAACAAGTATGAAAATAATAAAAAAATAATAATTTTGAGCATTAAAAAACATTTCAGACACAAACTAATTCAACTGGGATTGATAATTTTCCAAAAGCACACAATCTGAGAGTGGCACCTCGATGAAAGATGCTATAGTCCTTGATCATCTTGTCATAATCATTTTTTATAAGTCCCTCTTATCATTCTAGTAATTTTTAGATTACCACTAAATTGTAAACGACCATGTTTTTCTCCATAATTGTTTTTTTAGTCGACTTTCTTCAGAAAATTCTACCGTGTTCTTTTTTAAACTTTTTGTTATGTCTAATCAACTTCATGATCATAATGCTTGAAATATTGAAATTGGCAAATTACATGTCCCACTTTGGGAATCAACAAAGTATGTTAAGTATTCTTTTAGATATCACTGAATCAAACAATTCAATGCCTAATAACGAAAACATCCTCTAAATACCATGGTTTCGAAAAAATTTTTTATCTTGGTAAAAAAGTAGTTGAAGAAAATTTTACTTGAACTCATTTTGTCTCAGAGCTTTCCTTAATATCTTATTATTTATTTATTAGTTTGCTTCTTGGAATTAACAAATTGTAAAAAATTTTTTCTACCGCGTGACTGGCACTGATATTTTGTGTGAGGTTATTGCATATCAATCGGAAATTAATCTAAAACTTAAATTGTGAATTTGTGTTTGTGCCTCTATGTGTGTGTGTGGTTTATGTGAGTTTTTAAAATGAGTTAAATTATATTACGGTATAACTCACATTCGTTTAGTTTTTACAAGAAAAGAAGCCACTCTTCTAGTAAAACCATAGCAATTATTGTAAATTATTTAGCTTTCTTACTTACTTACTTACTTGCAGGGACCTGGATAAACTTAATGGTTTTTCAACTTCAAGTAAAATATATAAAAAGTAATGGAGCATTTGAAAAAAATTTAAACATGAATAAATAATAGCAAAAATAAATAAAAAAATTTGCATTAAGACCTTAGAAATTCATGCCAAAAATTAGGAAATAAATACACCTTAACTGAACAAACCAAAATTTGGCTTGAGAATAAACTATCGTAATGTTAACGAATTTCGCATTAATTTTAAATCAGATCAGATCTTATAATATATTGCTGGAATAAAAAAGATATCTACTGTAATAATTTTGAGAAAATAAAATTACCATTAGAGCCATTTTCATCACCCGAATGCTCATCAGAATCATCAACAAGCTCTGATGCATCGAAGTCTGAGCTGTCATCATATGCTAAACATGAAAAGAAATATAAATTAAAATTAGTCACTAAATATTGCACTATTATTTACATCATAATTCTTTGATAAAAATTTGACCTAGAAAATGAATAAAAATTAAAAATTGTGTTAAAACAACTCATTATCACATTCCAAATTACAAAGTAAATACAGAATACTGATGTCAACTAGACAACTTGGTCCCATCGTCAGGCAAGGAACAAATAAGTATATAGGCTTTAAGTGGAAAATTCTTCTGTAGGGATTAAAAGTAATTATAGAAAATTTTGCGAACTGTAATGTACAAAGATTAGATTTTGTTAAAATTGAAAGCACTTCCAAAGGGATTAGCAGTAGTTATTTATCACAAAAAATAAGTAATCACTGTTATTGCAGTTCACAATACTATAACTTTTGTGGACTGCAAAAAACAGTGGTTATTCATTTCGTGCAATCTGTAATATAAGGTTGTTTTTTGGCGATAAGGGAATAACAAAATTCGGCAATTTGTTTTCAACTTCGATGAATGTTATGGTAAAAAGTTTCTTTTTTTCAATAAAATTTTTAGAATAGTTGATAGCAGTCAGTACGGTAGGTATTGAGTTGCTTTTTTCTGCTTTCAAGGTTTTCCGATCAGTGAATATGTATTTAAATAAGGAAATGATGACTTTCTTTCATAGATTTTAAATTATTGGAATTGAAATTTAGATAATGATCTTTGTGCGTTGGGTTATGTTAAGACTTTGATAGAAAGACACTTGTTAGCACAAGTATCAGGTTTTGAGGAAGGTATAGTTATTAGATTCATCTTCAACACTAAACTAATTTTTTTTTGACTCGACTGGATGAGTGGAGAATATGAACCAGTACTAATAAAGTCCATAACACTTTTTTTTTTGACAATATCGGTTGAGCACACTTTTCCTGTGGGAAGAATATTGTTATCACTCTGTTTCAAGGTTTTCATTGAACTACGGAAGCATTTATTTCGAGATTCTACTTAAAATCAAGACTAATATAAACTCAATATTTAATATTAATATTCAATATTTAATATTAATAAAATATAAACTCAAGAAATTTAGTCTCCTGAAACGTAGCCAGAAAAACTATTTGTTTTTCTGGCCGCGTTTACGTGGCTTACTCATGGTATGCTTTTTAACAATTATCTAATTATCAAAATGACTTGACAAATTAAAATGTAATTTAAGGAACCTGTTTTTTGTTTACTTATATTATTCTTAATACAACTTTTAAAGCCTCATTAGGAGTTTTAATGAGAAAATTATGACCTTATATATTCATTTCAATACAAACAACAGTGACCATATGGGACATAAGAATGTATTTGATTTATATAATTACTTCAACTGAGAGAATATTTAAAAATACAGATTGGTGAGGTTGATTGTGAAAGGTGTACAGCGCACAGTAATCATAATCATGATCAAATACGTAAGTTATGCTGCTAAGAAACATTTTTGTGTCTAAATATAGTATAACAAAAAGCTTAATTTTTAAAATTACTTTTAATAGTTAAGGATAATATACAAGCTAAACTACTACCTTGATATTTTTAGCTAGAGAATGGCAGGATTTGTTAACTTTACCTTTATAAACAAAATACACGAAAAACCAACAGATCAAAATTTTATTCAGAGAAACAATAACTCGATATTTAAAACAAAATAAAATTAAAAATTTTATGTTTCACATAAATTCTATGTTTCACATAACCTAATTTGTTATTGAGATTTAATATTAACATTTATGATTTTTGTTCTTCTCTGATATTCAAAACAATAAATTTGCTTTTGATTAATTCCAGGAGCTTACTTGATTATTTACTGTACTTTATTACATTCATAATATTTTATGAGACTATAACTATAATCTTCAAGGTTGCTTTATATTGATCATGTTCAAGCTGTTATACTACCTTGACACATCTAACTAAAATATGACAGGCCCTGATAACATAAATTATCTTTATATAGCATATTACTTTTACAATAATGTATGAAAACATAATTGCAATTTTAAGAAAAACGCATGTAGAAAAATCATGTCTGGAAGGATTCCATTTCTTTCAGATATGCATTAGAATCTGATCATCATTGTCCCACTCGCACATAAGTCAGTTTTTTCATTGACTGTTTCATTTGCCTGTTTATCAAGTCATTCGTGCATAAGTTCACCCAAAAAGTACATTGTTTTACGCATATCTTAAATATTATGCTCAAGAAAAATAATAAAAATATGATGGTAATTATTCACAATAACTAATTCATGAGAACATAACCACAATGTAAAGAAGTGTGCATGCAATAAAATACACAGAAACTAACAGAAAAACAGTATTCTCTATCAAAATTTTGTTCAGAAAAACATCACTTAGATATTAAAAAAAAAATATATAGAATTTTTTTTTAAATAATGATTTTCTATTGAGATTTAATACTAGCTTTTATTAATTGTCCTTATTTGATATTCAAATCAATAAATTTGTAACAGATTTTATTTACAATTCTGTATGAGATGTATAAGACTACAGTCATTATCTTCAAGAAACTTACGTTCATAAATAAAGATTCAAGGTTGCTTTAAAAATTGATCATGTTCAAGCTGTTATACTACCTTGACACATCTAACTAAAATATGACAGGCCCTGATAACTTAAATTATCTTTATATAGCATATTACTTTTACAATAATGTATGAAAACATAATTGCAATTTTAAGAAACATGCATGTAGTAAAATCATGTTTGGCAAGATTCCATTTTTTGCCAGATATACAATACATTAGAATCTGATCATCTGAAGTTGGCTTATACTTTTTTTTTTTCATTTTCCCACTTATCAATTCATCCATGTATAAAAGCATCCAAAAAGAACATTGTTTAACCACATCTTAAATATTATGCTCAAGAAAAATACTTGGTGTTCATACATGGGATTATAACAATCCGTGAAAAGATAACCCTGTTTTAATGACAATTGTCTATAATTCATCTGTATTTATCACTCAAGAGCATTTTGGGTGATAAAAATATATCTAATGTATCAATGCTACTTATGAGTACAGGGTCCAAGCAGTATCAAATCTTCTGCTAACAATACCACGATTTGAATTACAACAGGAGAAACATTGTTAAAAAACCTAACATGTTGAGCAATTGATCAGCAATATATTAAGTAAATATGTAAAAAAAGCTAAAGATTGAATTTCATTATGCTGTTATCTTTTTTTAATTTTTGCATATATTTTTGAAAAATGACAAATAGAACCCTGATCAAATGAAAAGTTATTCTTAAGTTTCTTTTTTTATAAAGATTTATACAGTGTACCCCTGTTAAGTGGGACCCCGCATTAGTGGGATTTTGCTAACTGGGATCATTTATTTTGATCCTTTGAACTTTCTTACTGAATTTAACCAGAAAAACTCTGCTTAATTGTGACCCCGAATAAGTGGGACTTTTGCTAAGTGTGACCGATTCCTTGGTTCACTGAACAAAAAGCTCAGCTTAAGTGTGACTTCAAGAAAAGGGTTCCGAGATAGGATGAAAAAGAAGTTTGAATTAAAAGCCATTACATTGAAAAATACAAAACTTTTCTGTACAAAGAGTAGAGAATTTTTACCGTGTTTGTTTGTGAGTTAATTGCATGACAGGATGTTTTTTGTTGGTAGGATGTTGCAACTAGGACATAATACTACTAGGAAAAACTGGCTTCAAAATAAATTACTGAAAAATAATAGATCATCCAACAAAAACATCAACGAAGCTTGTTACAAATGACTGATAAATGCAAGAGGCCGAAGCATCCCTGTATCAGCCACAGTGCTCAAAACAAAAGTCTTCTACTTTGCAAAAGAATTGGGATGAAATGACTCCAAGTGATCAGATGGCTGGTTGGACCGATGGAAGAAAACCTACTGCACTAAAAATAATCTACATCCATGATACTCGCTTGCCTATAAAATAATGAAATAATTTTCGCAAATCGTCTACTTTTGCCTTTCATTAAATGTCTATGACATTAAGTGTCTTAGACACCAATTACAGCAACAGCGAATTTAAAAGCAATCCATAGTTTTTTTCTTCCTCCAAACACGACACAACCTATGTCTTATAGCCAATAGATAAAGGGGTCATCTGCTCCTTAAAAGCAGAGTACCAGAACAAATGTTATCCAAAAAATGATTGAAGCGATTGAGGGCACTTCCGGACATTTCTGTGCTGGTTGTTATGAAAATGCTTATTGTAGCATGCAAAATTGCTTCAAAAAAGCAGGTTTTGTGAGATTGAAGAGGATGATGATGATGCATTTTCTGAGCTGAAAGATACTGACACAAACTTCATTTGAAGATGACACTGTTGAGTATGTTGCATCTTTTGATGACATGCTTGTGTAAACACAAGAGCCACTCTGATGTGGATATTTTGACGAACTTTTTACCTATTGATGTTGATGCCCAACACAAGTCCGATGATGAGGACTCTCAATTTGAGGTTTCCAAAGTTTTAGTTAATTGAAACCCATCAGCCAATGGATACGTTGATGAATTATTCTACAATAGTTGGCAATATCGAGCTGCAAGGGCTGACGGTAACAGCCTCTAGATCAGTGGAGCTGAAAATTAAAAACTGTGAAAAAAAAAAAAAAAAAAAAAAAGAGATTTCTTTTCTATTAATTCCTCGTTCTATTAGATTTTACCTGGTAAGTTTATAAAGATGTTGTTGAAAGTAGTAATGATTTTAGTTACATACTCGCTGTAACACCTCGGTAAACAAAAAAGTACAGAAAACTGAAGGTCTTTACAGTCTTTACAGGAAGAATTTTCTGTTTTCTTATTGAAACAAAAATTTTAAAAATTAAACATAGAGTTGGCCTTCTCATCAGGGGTGTTATATCAATATTATAGCCGTGGCTCGATTGGCGTGAGAAAAGTGATTTTTTTTGTATATATTAGAAATTATATATAAAAAATATAGGAAAAATACGTTTACATTTTTTTAAGGGCCATTTACCCTTTCTTCTTGGCGGGTACTCAAAAAAGTTTTACCTATTTTTTTTCGTCAAATATCAACATACTATACATCAATCAAAAGGTAATAACAAACCAAAAATACTGAGTAACATGAGTGTGAAAATGTAGTCAAAAATAGTTATTAGATGTCAAACTTTGTCATGTGATTAGTTCTTGTCAATCAATTTTCAGAATAAATAAAGTAGTTATACATAGTATTGACTCATTGATGTTTGTTTTAACAAAATGCGACTGCTTTCACAGTGATATCGATTGCGAGAATGAACAACTAAATGATGACAGGTTAGTAGACGAGGACATTTTATAGTTTGCTTGAATTTTCTTGTACCTTTATATATTATATAATACCAGGGTAATTTTTTTACGAGTCTTGAGCCTTTTGTGTACTATGTATACAGATAAGCTGAAGAAAAAACTAATATTTGGTATTTGTCAGAAAAAAACTCAACACATCATGTAAATAACTTCAATACCTTATAACTATTTGTGTGTTTATTTTCTTAGTAAGTGTACTTACTTTAGTAAAGTTGGTCTGTCTTGTTCATATCTTTCTAATGGTTTATCATAGATTGTGTATTTGCAAAATAAAAAAAATTCACATGGCCATTTTTTTATAAAAAATGGGAAATGAAAAGAATGCTTTTACGTTTTTCAAGCCAAAGAACTTACGAAAATGCACGGAGATAAAATTTTTAAAGTAATTATATTAACTCTTAAAAACTCTTGAAACATATCAAAGACTTTGACGACATCTATTTTTCTCTAACTAAGTTAATAATCAAATCATAAAAAAAAAAAAAAAATTTATCGCTTTATTTTTTTTTAACCAGTTGACTAAGCGGTTCTCGATGATAAGACCCTTAGAGCTCTTCTGCGACTTTCTTGTACTTTATAAGTAAAATTAAGCTTTAAAGTACAGAGCAAAATCTAGGGGATTACAATATACTATTCTTATGATTTACATTAGATATCTTTTGATATTTTATAATTTACTTGATGTACATTTACGAACTTTTAATTTACTTTCTAATTTAGAAATCTATTAAAATCTATTAAAAAATAAAATCCCATGCAGCAAAATTTCATATAACGAAAAATTTACCAAGCTACTTTATGACAATTATCTGTTATTTTTGATGAAATTATAAAGCATGCTACTTTTAAAACTACCAGAACTTAGTTCAAATTTTAAGAATTATGCACATAATTAAACATAAAAAAGTATGAAGAATATAGTGTTCATATGTAACTGAAATATAACGAGCCCTGATAACTTTATTTACTTCAACTTATTTATTTTCACAACTATGTATGAGAAAATAACCAAAATTTAAAGAAACTTGAATGAAAACGGAATTGGATGAAAATGGGTGTTAACTTTTGGTATGTGGTACAAAAATATGATAAAAACAAATAGTTTAACTATGTGTATTTGAAAAGGTAGTCCCAAATGATACGATTTATTAGATTTTTAACATCTTTTTGATTATATTATATTATTATACCAATAAGATTTTTCATATAAACCTAAATAGGTAAAAAAGTGTACTGTAAATTTTAATGATTATCCAAAATAAAACAGCTGGCGTAAAAATTTTAATGCAAAACTATCAAAAAGATGCTATAAAAGACTGAGAGTTACAAACCTTGTCTCAGCATTTTGTTTGTCTCAACTCCAAGAACACCATCATTATAATTCACCTGAAAAAAAAAAATATTACAGTTAAGGAGATTTTTGTGACCTTATCAGGTAATATTACTTAATGACATTACCAAGAACACATTTATCATGAAGCTAATAGATGCTTGCTTACAAAAACATTTTAGAAAAATGTGTTGACAGGATAGGAAGGATTGCTTAAAATCATTGATTTGACATATAATAAAAAATCAACACCTGTTTCCGAATTCTCTTTCCTTTTCCAAGAGTACTCGCAATATATTCTTGTTCTTGCTCATAATGATGACGTAGTAGATTCTCCCAATAATCAGCATCTATTGTGTCGGCTGCTTGCTAAACAAATATTAATAAAATATTTATTCAAAAAGTGTATTAGATAATGGGAATATGGGAGTTTGGTGAGAATGGAAAACTGCATAATTCTAAAAATGGCAGTTGCAAAAGGATATTGCTAGCAGACCAGAATTTTTTGCAGGAAGCAATGCAAGTCAAAATATACTCCATAATCAATTTATTTTACACAAAACTTCCAAAAGAATGTCTAGGCTTAATCTTGAGAAATAAACAAAAAGGTGAAATAAAATGATAATCTAAAGTGAAAACAGATTTTCACTTTATTATTTTTAATTATTTCCTGATTGATATTATGTAAGAAATTAAAATTATTTGGTTACAATGTTATGGAAGTTAGTTATGGTTTATTTCTGAGTAACTTCAAAATTGATTGTTTATTTATTTTTGATTTCAAAAAATGTCATTATAGTTTAAAATCACTATAAGCAATTTTAATGATTATATTTCAATCATAATAAATTTTGGTACGATGAAGGTCAAACTTTAATAAATATGAGATACTTAAACAAAATATTGATAAAGATTGAAAAACTTCTTTTCATATTTTAAAACTTTGCTGTTGAATGCTTCTATATGATTATCTATTATGAAACCAGAACTTATTTTGGCATAAGATATATAACACCATATTAAATATTTAAGTTGCATTTAGAGTTATAAAATATTTATAAAACCATATAAAACTCAAAAATACAGGCCACGTTTTTCTTGAATATCTCTAAAACCATAAATAGATAAGTTATATTATGAAAATAAAAGTTTACTTTCAAAACTTCAACATCAGGTTCATCTTTATCTTTTACAGTGTAACTAGCAACCTAAAAACAAATAAACTGTAATTTAATCTACAGAATTTTCTTCAAGTTTAGTGGGATTTTGATAGGATTACATATAATACAAAAACCCATATGAATATCTGACATATTAGCAACTAAAGCATAAAGGAAACCAACTAAGTAAATTAATAAATGATTTTTATACACTAATTACTATTAATGGCTGACCACTGGGGTATGCAGTACATTTTTTGCTTGTTTATTTTACACGGGTGGTTTTTAAAACTCACGTAAATAAAATAAGAAACTTTCGAATTAATTGTTCAGATTTTTATTAACCAGACCAGAGCCTATAGAATACCTTAAGGAACAATTTTTTCTATCATACCAGTGCTGCATATTCAAAATCCACTGATTCTTAAATTTACTGATTAATAAACACACTTGCATTATTAAGTTATTTGTTTTAATATCTTGGTTGATTTTCCACAAATAATGGCCAGAGGTTCTTTTTAAGATACACAGAACCATAGCTTGTTGAATGGAATTTCAAACCAGCAAAAAGAATTCCAATCAATCAGCATTACCTTGAATGAAGATAGATAGTCATCCATTCCACTCTCTTTTTCAATAATCCCTTCATTAGATCTATCAAGTAACATGTTAATGGCTTTATCATCATAAACAATACGGCCTGTTGAGTCATCTGAAAAAGCAATTTAAGACTCTTTTTAAACCTTCCCTAATGGTAAGAAAAGATTTTGAAATAATCAAATAAAAATAAATTTTAATGTATATAATTTTGATATTAATATGCAATAAATAATTACTTAGTATATAGTAACTATAGCAACTTAATGAAATTTTAACATTCTTGTAATTCTGCATTACTAAGAAATTCTGAAATAATAACATGATATATAATTGTATCTCCCAAATATTTATAAATATTTATAAAATTGAATTTACCTGATAGAAATTGTTTTTTTTTAGCTATATTATGACAAAATATGTACAAAACATTTTATTCTGACAAAAATTCCTTCCCTTAAGGTAATGATTTTAAGTACTTCACTAATGGTATACAGCCTTCTCAATTGCTAAGCTATTAGTTATGTACACATAAACTCATGTTATTTAGCAAGATTTTTGAATAAACTATCAGACATGCTGTGGGGACTGAAACAATTTTAGTTTAGCTCACAACTGACAGGGACTCAATTACAAAAAAATCAAAAAACTATACCATCAACATTAAACAATTCTTCTGTACCAAACTTTAAAATATCGTCCAATTCTCTCTTAGACATAGCTTGCGCGGCTTTCGAACCCAGACCAGGGCGCACAACTAAATGCGTAAGCATCATTTTCTTTTTTGCGACCTAATTGATAGTATTAATGGAATAGAAAGAAAAGTCTAAGAACATAATTATTTTGCAATAGAATTTATAGATCAATTTAAAATCCATCGAAAAGTATGCATAAGTCTTGAAAATTTAAAAAACAAATTTCTTTCATAACGAAGATCACACCACAAGACTGAACTTAAACAGCTATTTGCTCGAGTATATAATTTACTACATGTTAAACACATTGAATTTTAGTTTGTTTTCAGAGAAATAGGAAAATTATTATAGAGGGAGGAAAGCCTCATAACGGGCATGGGTCATGTACCCCTCTTGATGCAGAGGGGAAGGTGACAGTGTTGTGATCTAACCATGAATAAAATTAAAATTTTAAAATGTGTTTTCGTTCACTATTTGAGCCTTTCAAATTCCAGAAACTATGAATCATTATCTATTTCTAAGAAAGTGATGAGTCATATTCTTAAAAAAATCAGAATTGGCAAAAATAAAAATGTGTTCAAAATGCTAAAGGAGAAGTCCAGAAATGATATAAAAATATATTTTTAAATATCTAATCTTTGTTAACACTATAATTAAGCTAGATTTTAGTCTGAATCTAATCTGTGACGCGACAACGTTCAAAAACACTCAATCGTACATCGGGATATATACAGTAAAACGTAAATATCTCATCAAAACAAATAAAACTTAGAAAACAATGTCTGATATTGAAGACTTATTCAATAATTATGATTGAGAACATTCTTCCAGTGATATTTAAATACCTGATATCACCAAATTGAAACTGTATGACTTCAAACCAGAGGCAAGTTCAAGCGATGAATAATAACACTATTTTTCTTTATTTTTTCCCTATTTTATCAGCATAAAATGGTATTTACTGCTTAAGAGTTGTCAAGATGGAAAATAGAAGATTTAAAAACATATTTAGCTTCAAGAGGTGTGCCGATCGGATCTGGAAGTGTCAGAAAGACACTTGCTTTGTTTGAAAAAGGTTATGATGACAGAAAAAGTTGGGCTTAGGTTTACCTCTACTTCTAAAAGTACAAACAGTAGGTTAGAGGAAATAAATAAGAGTAGATCAACCAAATTAGTTGTTGATGATGTTCTTTAGCTATTATTCCCTGAAGATTTGAAAGCTGGTTGACAGCATTTGTTATTGTTACGTGAAAGCAAAACAGCAATCATCACGGTCATTACACAGACAAGAACCAATGAAAATGCTTATGGTATTTTTGTATGGTTCTGAATATGTTTTTACTCCATGTTCATTTTCAGCAAGAAATAATAACTAACTGCTAAATCCTGAGAATACTGCAAACTATTTCAATAAGAAGTATAGCTTTAGGGTTAGGGTTTTAGGGTACGGTTATACTGTTAACCCTACATCCAGTGACATGGTTTAGGGTGCAAAACGACTGATATAGCCCTCATATTGGTAATTTTTTCGTATTTTTACTGTTTCCGTCAAGTGCAAAAGCGCTAGCTTTCAACGATTTCAGTATTCAAAATTTCTAGGCTTTCAGGTGCAAGTTTTTCCGGAAATTTTTTTGATATATAGAATGATATGAATTTGTTTTTATTATACAATATAAGATTTTATTATCTTTTTATTTTTATGCCCATTTTCTAGGTTTTTTTTGGTCATTTTTATCCACAATTTCTAGGCTTTTAGGTGCAAGTTATTCTGGAAATTTTTGTCAAATTTTTTGATTATAGAATGATAAGAATGTTTTTATTATGCAATTTAAGATTTTAATAAGTGTACCTTATTTTGCTAAACCAATTTTTGTTTATTTGTATGAACATGTCTTAGTTTTTTTTTTTCTTTATGCATGTAATTTAGGGTTTTTTCTATAGACTATGGTTTTATAGCATTTACAAATACATTTTTTGTATTTTTTTCATAAAAAAAAAGTTTTCAACTGATTCTTTTCTTTGGCTTATGCAATTCATTCAATTCAATATCCGTTAAGTATTATCCGTTAAGTATTATCAGTATTTTATTAAAAGAAAAATCAAAACTAACGAAACGAAGTGATTATGCAAACAATAACATTAAAAATAACAGCCACTCCAGCAGTTTGTTGACATCCCGCAGTTTTTTTGTGAAAGTAACTTTTGTTTGTCAGGTGGTATTTGGTGAAAACTTAATGTTTTTTTTTAACGTTATTATGTCACAGTTGCTTCTAGAACTTATTCTTCTTAAAACTTTTTGCTATTCCGTTTTATGGCTGGAAAATTCTAGTGTTTACGAACAGAAAAAAATCATTTATTATTTCGGTTGAGAATGAAGTGATTATTATTTGAAAGATTCGGATGATTTTCGAAAAGTAGAACAATTTTTTTTCTGGACTTCCACTTTGATCTATTTGAGAACAATGATAATAAGTGCAAATATTTTTATAGTAAAGATTTCATTTTTTAAGCTAAAGGAAGCTTCTAACACTATCATTTTTTTAAATTTAATTATTTTCATACAAAAACTACCTGTGTTATCCGTTCCTCAACTGTACATTTAGTTACAAACCGATAGATCATGACTTTATTTTGTTGACCAATACGATGTGCTCGACTGAAAGCTTGTATGTCGTTATGCGGATTCCAATCAGAGTCATAGATAAAAACAGTGTCAGCAGTTGCTAGATTAATACCAAGACCACCAGCACGAGTAGATAACAAAAATGCAAAAATATCTGAATTAGGTTGATTGTAACGATCAATTGCACTTTGGCGTACTCCTCCAGTAATAGTACCATCCAATCTTTCGTATCTCCAGCAGTGTCCTTCCATAAAATCTTCCAACAAATCAAGTACACGTGTCATTTGGGAGAAAATAAGCACACGATGACCCTGAGCTTGAAGTTTTTTAAGCATTTTAAATAACAAAATTAGCTTACCACTGGCTTCAGTTAAACTCTTCACCTCATACGCATTATTAGCAGTCCGAGGCGCCTGCAATCATAACAAGAAAAAGGTGTTAATTTAAAAATCAAGCACTTTAGTGACTAATAGATTACGGAGCAATCCATAATTTGAAATTTACAAATCTTTAATAAAATAATACTTTGACGATATTATATAAATGAAATTTATACATTCACAATGAATAACAAATAGATATTTACTCAAACACATATTAAAATCTGTATACTTAACACGTTTTCATCATAGTGGCAGCCATCGAAAAATTATGAATAATAATAATAAGAGGAAATTATCATAATCTTGTCATCACGTGAATACGTCTTTTATCATGCAATGTCGTTTTTGGTCACAAACCTCTTACAAAAAAATTTTAAGTGACGTAGTTTTTATCGTTTACTCAAATTTAAGCTCAATAAAATGTTCGTCTTTCCATATTGAAAAGAATGCTACCATTTAAATTTCTTAACATTTTAAGAACGAAAAAAATAATCATAAATAAAATTTCCAAACATCAAACAAAATTTTAGCAGGTAAAAACTTTCTTGAAAAAAATCGTAAAAATATTGAAATAAAGCAACAAGATTTTTTGACAGCTCATTAGGTGAAAGATTTCCTCTATCATCCTTTAATTTCTTGTGAAATTAAAAGGTTTTTTAAGGCCTAAAATCAAAATTTTTAGGTTCTGCCCCAACTAAATTTTCAAAATGCCCAAAATACTAAAGTAAAATTTTCAGACATACAGGGAAAAAAAAATCTTTTTTTTCAACCAAAGCTGAAAAGTTTCAAGGCCTGAGAACTTTTGGAAGATGGACATAAGCATCAAAAGATTCCCCCTAAACTTCTTTAATTTCATGCAAAATTTTACAAGCTAACCAGACTGGCAAAAATTTTGAAAAGGTAACAAACTCAATTTATCAGAAATAATATTTCCTATTTTAATCTGAAATTTCAGCATCAGGTGAGACCAATTTAATTTCTCATTCTGCAGGCCCTATTGATCGCAGATTTTCGAAATCAAGAAAAATGATTCATTTTCATATATAAAAAAAATTTTCCTTTATATAAAGTTATAAATAAAAAATAATTTTAAAATATTGAATATAAAGTTTAGTGAAGTATTGAAATTTTCTTGTTGCAGACTATGTATAGTATTTTCTAGATGTATATTGTATTTTTTTTGTTATACTTTACCAAGGAGCTTCTGAAATTCAAATTAATAGGTACAAACATGTTTTCAGTTATTATTACTGACCATTATTTTTTGATGATATTATTTTAATTTATTTGGACCCTATATTTATCGCCAGTTTGCCTGCAGAACGAGAAGTTAAATTGGTCTTGTCTAATCAGGATATAACTTTTGAAGAAAAATAAAACAATGCCAAAATTTAAGTTAATGACCGAATTATCAGAAAATTTATAAAATGCTAATTTTAGGCTTAAAACTACTCTGGCTTTTCTAGGAGTATGATAAAAATTTGAAATAGAAGTTGAGTTTATCAATCACCAGAAAAATGGAAAAATTTGACTTTGCAGTTTTGTAAACAGTAAAATTCCTTTCTTTAATAATATTTGGCATTAAAAAACATATTTGAAAAAAAAAAAAAAAAAAAAATTACTTCAAGAGCAGCACTAGCGAATAGATATGGATGATTGCAGCATTTTTTCAACTCCATTACAATATTTAACAAAGAAACTTGTTGTGAGCCGCGGGTATTTAAAGCACCAAAGTTCTTTGTCAAAATATACTTGTAATATTTCCTAAACACAAAATAAATAACAAAACAAATTATTTGGCTTTCAGAACTTTTTTTTATATTCAAAATTTGAAAATGAATTAATAATTTCCAATGAAATAAAAATCTTCCCTCATAATTTTTTATACCAAGACAAATTGTCCTTATCCTTTACGCGTTTGGTGATTTCTTGACTAGTGTTCTTAAAACTTTGCTTGGTATCATCAAATTAAACTAAAATAACTAAATTTACTTCTGCAATGGACTCAGTTCTATACGAACAATAAATTCACTTTTGCTAGGCATTTCTTTGAGTACATCAATCTTCAATCGACGCAACATGTGAGGTCCCAACATCTCATGGAGTTTCTTAATCTAAAGAAATTAAAGCAGTATACTCAAACATTCTGGATACCCAATATAAGCACAGGGTCATTGATAATGCATTTTTCTAAGAAATTATTAATGACTATTTTGAAAAAGATTATAAATTATGTTAAAATTCAGCTCCAAATAAATAATTGTCACAGGAGATTAAACTCAACTGTTGTTTGGGTTTTGGAGAGTGAACTCGAAACCATCAAAATATTAGTATTTTAAAAATACATTTCTTCCTCTGTTCAATATGTGCAATATTGCTTAAAACTATAAGCGCATGACCAAAATAAAATTCTTCAATATTTTTAGTTACGTACCTGGTCTTCTTTACCAATGTCTTCAAATTCAGCAAGAAAGTTCTCACGATTCCTGATTAAAGAGAAAATTTTGTTCACCTCTATTTGTATATTCACATGATCAAGCTACACTGGTTATTAAATTTTTATTCAGAATCTGATAACAATGCAAAGTGCTTATTTGGCAAAAGATAAATTTGATGTTTATAGAAATTCATAATATAGAAAAATTAACATAAAATCTGTGTACATCTGTGTCATCATTTACAACTCAGTTTTAATTTATTGCTAGTATAATGCGAAATTATAATCATGTCAATGTTATAAAAACATAGAAAAATACTCTAAATTCATAAATTCTCATATGGGTTTTGTGAACTTTAGAAAATGCATTATCTCTCTAAAATTAAATGTATATGAAATCTTTCTCTAAGAGATGATCACGACAACAGTTTCATAAAATAAAAATAAAATTATCAATAACCATTATCGTTGAAATCTTTTAGTATTACCATAATTCATATCTTTTACGCAGACAATAGTTATTCATGATTTAATTTAAAATAAAAATGCCTATAAAAGGTTTTTTATAGCCTCACAAAATCTAATAAGCATAAAATTAAAGAAATTAGATATACACAAGGTATATTGCAAAATATTACAAATAAAAAGTATACTGGAGAATGTCTCTAACCAAACGAGTTTAAACTAAGAAATAGAAAATGAACATAATATGCCAAAAAGAAAATAAATTATCAACATTTTCATAAACCAGCCATCAGTAATAAAAACATGATTAACTATAGTTATTGGTTTTTAGTAATCAGTGGAAAATGTTTAGTTACTTTTATTGGGAAAAAAGTTAGATCTAAAATTTAAAATACTCATCAATAGTTGTAGGAAAGCACACCGTAGTAAAATAATAAATTCGTTTTAAACAAGTCCTAGTGACTATGTAAAAAATATTATAATATAAAGAGAAAATTAAAGATAAATTAAATAAAAACTATTAATAAATAACTCAGCCCAATATTTTTAATATTATTTATTATTTTAAAAGATACCCTGAAACAATCAAAAGCGATATCTTTAAAATCATAGAAATCTAAGAACCGGAACATAATTTCAAACAAAACTTCTAGTTGTTTCACGGTCTGAAGTCTAACAATCAAGAAAATGCTAATAAAAAAACATTAAACTTACAGAAACTTATTAGGACAAAGAAAGTTGAGAAGATGGAAAAGTTCTTCTAAGTTATTTTGCAATGGTGTTCCTGTTAAAAGCAGAGTGTAATCTATACTGTAACTCATCATTGTACGAAAGAACTAAAAAAGAGATTCATTTAATTAGTTTTTTGGAAATTTTTATACTTGACAAAGTCATTATTAAAATTTTTAAGGACATAATTTGAAAATTTTAAATTTTGATAAAATATTTACACTCAGGAGTTAAAAGATACGTATCGATGATAAAAGTTGCCACTCACAAATAATGAATATATAAACTTGAAATAATGTTAATTACCATACATAAATTCTTTCATCAAAACAACTTCTAATAAGAAAGATTCTAAATGATAACACATCAAAGCTGAAACGTAACAAAAACTGTCTTCACATTTTGTTGTCCAAAAATTGGCAAAAAGAACCAAAATACCTTAGTTCTTAAGAAATTGAGAAAACCATCTTACACGTGACTGATTGTTTTTCAATCTGTGTGCTTCGTCAATAACAAGAATTTTCCAATCAATTGATTGCAGTGTGTTTGCATCAATAGCAACAAGCTCATATGAGGTTAACAGCACATGGAACTTTGTAAGGGTATCCTTCTTCACTTTGTGAGCTTTTTGGCCTTTTTTCATGGATTCTTCCTCAAAAGTCATTTCGTAACTTCTAAAGTATAAAAAAAAGTTGGCAGGGTTACGGGCTAATCTAAGAAATTAATTTGGATTGCAGTAGCTGGTAAACTTTTTCTGTTTGGCTTAGTGCGAAAATCACGAATCTTTTCATTGCAGAAAAGATACTAACTTGAATTAATCATCAAGAAAACCACTGGAGAGCAGCAGGGTGAACACAAACAAAAAAATTCATATCCCTGGAAAAGTTAAGAGCAGTCAGAAAGGAATTTGGTGACAAAGAATTGGAAAAAGAGTGTGAAATTTATAGAAGTGGAGCATTTTAGATTATAATTTTGAGTAAGATATAATATATTAATCATTATTTGCTATTTTCACTGTTTCGCGCTTTCAGTCAATTTTTGACATTTCAACGAAGATAACTTTTGATTGGCTTATCTGAATAACTCAAAAATTTCAGCATATATACTTTATACTATTATACATGTTCTGAGTGCAATGATTTCCAATTTTTGATTGCATGAAAATTGTTGTATGCTTTTAACGTATTGAGGGCATTTACCCAGAACGTCCCAAGTATCTGTAAAATAGAAAAATAAGAATTATTTAAAATTCATTTCGCTCAGAACATCTTACTAGTGATTATAAATAAATTTGCTGAGTTTTAAAGCATAACAATCAATCTTCTTTGAAAAATCCTTGTTGACAGATTATACTTTTTCAGTCAATTTAAACGTGATAATTAGCTTACTAATGAGTAATTAATGAGTTCATTAATGAGTAATTAATTATTAATTATTTTTATTTAATTTTCCAAACTTTAATGCAATATACTGAAAAAAAAAAATTATGGAAAACGTGAAATTAAAAAAAGAGGCTATTCAGTGGTCTAACACATAAACATAAACATAAAAATTGCAACTATAAATAAATTTCATTAAATTTGGTTTAAAAAATTGAATTTGTTATATATCGATCTAAACTATTTTTTAGTAATGTAACATTGAATACCATTTTTTAAAAGTCATCTGAATCAGCAAGAGAAAATAAAAATCAAATATATCCTATGTTGCAAATTATAATTTTTGAACAATCTGATAGTGTTTTCAAACAAAGAATATTTAAAAATAAAATGAAAATACCTTATAACCTGTCTGTTTTCTCGATTACCACAGTATGTGACAACATACATATTAGGTGCCCAGAATTCAAATTCACGCTCCCAATTAACTATGGTAGAGAGAGGTGCACAAATCAGAAATGGACCGTCAGATCTACCTTCTGTAAGAAGCGAGTT
Source organism: Euphysa ruthae (assembly GCA_035046665.1). Lineage (NCBI taxonomy): Eukaryota > Metazoa > Cnidaria > Hydrozoa > Anthoathecata > Corymorphidae > Euphysa > Euphysa ruthae. The sequence goes on from JAUZNK010018438.1 coordinate 33,942, forward strand.
TAAAAAAGTAATCGTTTGAATAGTTTTTCCCAGACCCATTTCATCAGCAAGGATTGTGTTGTCTTGACTACCCCATGAATAGCGAATCCAATTAATTCCTTCAATTTGGTATTCATGTAATTTACCTCCTGTATTTGTGATAAAGCTTGGTTGATTAGTATGAGTGTAGCCATTTGGTCGAATATCATATTCCTATAAGAGAACTTTCTGATCTACTACTAAATAATGAACCACCACAATTGTAGCTATAGTCATCAGAATTACACATTAATAAATACAATAGACTTGATAATTTTAAATCATTGTCAGTAATGATATCTATAAGCTATTTCAAACAAGTCTTACCCAGCCATCTTTTTTCTTGTTGGGTTTTCCTTTTTCTTTTTGTTTAAATCTCTTCTTGTACTGGGATCTACAAAAATAATTTACAATATCAATTAAACAGAATTAAACTGAAAGAAAATAAATAATAATAAATGGAATCCCAATAACAATTGTTTCGATAAAAACTATTTTATTGAATTTCTAACAAATTGCAAAAAACTTTGAATTTATGTCAATGGTTGTTAATTTAACCACAAAACCGGACTGGAAGAAAATTACGACCTACATAGAATTTCTAAAATTTTACTGTCATTTTAAATATTTTAAACTTTAAAATATATTTTAAAAGAACTTATGCCAACTTGGTGTTACGGATACACCAAACCATTCCGTTCAAATCAAGCAAGATTCTCCAGCTTTACTACCCATGTCCCATCTCCATAGATCATAACACTTCTGACAATCATTTCATTTAACTTACATCTAACCTGAATCAACAAAACTCTAATAGTAACAGTGGAAAAAATTTTCTCCAAGCAGAACCTACTCTACAACCCTAACCGATACCCCTTCACTACCCAACATTCTACCCAAGTAACATGCTACCCAATTAACATGTTACCCAAGTAACAGAAGTTATAAACTATGTCTAATGAATCACTGTTGCACGCCACTGAATTAAGATCAGAATCCTGCAATGTCAACCTACCTTTTTTTTAAGTTGCCAAAATTATACCAGCCACGTTTTTTTTTTTTTTTTTTTTTACAGTTTTGAGAAAAATACAACTTGCATCGATAAATTTTTAAGGCAAACTTATGTACTATTGTTAACTAATATTAGTAGAAGAATTCTGAGCAAGACACACTTCTTTCTATTCTTAAGAAACTAAAAAATTTTCATTTCATTCTTAACAACAATTTACCAAAAATGAGATGTATATATAATTTGTTAAAAGTGAATAATTACCAAGCTTTAAGTGACTAATAGATCAACAGGACTTTCTTTAATCAAATACAACAAGATCACATGATTTTTTCTCATTTTATTTAAAACTCAAAGAAACTTTTTTAAAATTATTAATCACAAAAACATCATTTCACGCTCCATGGTTTGACTTTTGACTATTTTGCTAACTACCCATATGAGTTTTATTATATGTAAAAAAATAAACAAGGGACTAAATGGCCACAAACTTTTATTTGACAACAAATAAAACAACCTCATATATTTCCCAGGATAAAAATATGATCTAAAAAATTACCTATAATAAACGGGTTAATCATTCAATTTCACTGAATATACACAGAAATCACTTTTATTAGGTGATCATCTCAAACAAAAGGAGCCTCTCTCTATGGTCCTTTAATTTCATGTTTAATTTCAAAAAAATATTATAAACAGCTTTTGAGAAACTTTCGGAAATGGACATTTTCGGTCCTAAAATGACCATTTCCAAAAGAGCTTTCAGCAGGTGGTGATATATATAGGTCAAAAGTAATTTATAGTCCTCCAACTTCATACAAAATTTCAAAAAATATAATAAACAGTACTTTCCAACTTCAAGACCAATTTAGACTTATTTTTTTGAAACATTCATACTTAAGCAAGGCATTTACAATAGTTTAGGATTATTTTTAATAAAATAAACATACCTTAAATTGTTGTATTTCTCTATGTGCTTATCAAAATCACTAAAATACAATGAAATTGCAAATAATTAAAAACATTAAGCAACACAAAAGGATTTAAGAAACAAACTATTTTCTTTTCAACATAATGTAAAATTTCAAATTCAGAGCAGTTATAATAAAAAATCCTAGCTGAAACCCAGGCAGACCCCTGGAGAGAATTTTCAGAAGCTAAAAATTGGCTAAAAATCCTCCATGAGGTTTATATCTAGAACTGGAGGATTGCTCCACTCGTAAAATGAAAAAGATACAATTTAAAATTTAATCCTTGAATTCAACTATTCTTCTTAAAACTTATTATTATTGGAAAAAAACTTCAATTTAAAACACATTTATATCAACATGCAAAAAAAAAATTTACAGCATTATTTTAAATGACTAGCCGGTAAACATCCGTCGCACTCTGGGATTTACACTTCGCTCTTTGAATCTAGCTGTGCCCTTCGGGCTTGCCTTCTAAAATTACTCCTTTGACAATTTACAACAAATAGTTTGTATAAAAGGAAAATTTTCCTGTACTTTTTAGCTGCCCTATATATAATACACACATATAATACTGTATTAAAATATAAATAACTGGATTTTAATATATAATACTGTATCAAAATATAATACACTAGATTTTAATATATAGCAAATATTTCCTAATATTATAAGTTTTGCTCAAAAACTCAAAGATAACATGAAAAAATAAATTTTTGCCAGATATGGTGTCAAACTCATAACCTTTCAATCCGTAGTTCGAAGCGTTGCGAACTGAGCCATACTCGGTACTTATATGTTATCAAAATTTTGTGTTTAAGATTTTCTTATTATTTTTATTGCAGAGTTGCCTATTGCTTAAAAACATCAATCAAAAACGATATTATCTTAAAATAAATCAAAAGAAAATTTTTTAAATATTGATTAAAACATGTTCTGAAATCATGATCCAGTTGCATGATCTAATAGTTGACATGCATTTTGCTACTTCATAACGTAAATAAAATTAATTACGATTGGTTAATTTGTTTAAATAGACTATTATCAGAGATATTCTAGTATTTGTATTTCATTCTAGTTTATAGCTACGCATGGAAAGGTTATATATACATATTTAGTAGATATACTTACTAAATATCTTTGTTGCATTCGTCATCTCTATATTCCCATGTTGCTTGATCATATCCAAGTTCTCTCCACTTTACCAAATATTGGGTTCGCTTTTTTATCTCTCTAAAACAAATTTCATATTAAAAAGTGTTACATTGTCTATATCCAAACCCCTTGTTACCTGCGATGTCAAAGCAGTTATATTATAGCAGTAAAAAGTAGTGATGATCTAAGGCGATATATAAATTCTTCACTGGGCCAGAAATGGGATGAATTTATTTTTAAAAAGCTTTTTGCAAGACAGAAAGTTAAAACAAAAGATAAAAATAAAGCAGGTCTTACACAAACTCAAAAATATATTGGTTGATATTAGACTAAAAGGATTGGAGATCATAACCGAAAGGCAGAGAGTTTCAAAAGCAAGCAACACATGGGAACAAACTTGATAAATTAAAGTTTTTGTGAAATTTAGGGATCTGTACCATTAAAGGATGAGTAGCAGATGAAAGTGCCGCACCTTGAATAAAGATCCAACCATCATCCAAGAAGCTTTTGCAATGGATTCAATGTAAGAATTCCAAGAAAAATTATTTTTGAAAATTAGGCCTAACAATCGAATCTGCGTAGATTTAATGAGTTACCTCTCACCAGCACAGATAAAAGGTGCTCTAAAGCGGTTTATAGAAAGAAGTTTCGTTTTTGAAACAATGAATGATACCATCCATTTCTCATCCCATTCAACAACAATGCAAAGATCGTCTTCCAAATCAACTGTCATTTCAACCTTAACAAAAGTGCTGTTTGTCTTTCCTAAGGATGAGTACAAAGTAGTTTTTTACGCAAATATATA
>JAUZNK010018439.1:0-21446 GCA_035046665.1 Euphysa ruthae
ATATATTATTGTTTTAAAGATAGGGTGTTAGTCATAGTTATTTTATGCAATTTAATTAGAAGATAACTCTTAATTCCTAAAAACTTCCCTTTGTTTAAGACAGATTTTTTTTTAGACCTATTTATCACAACAAGCAAAAAAAATTGAAATTTTCAATACTGAAACTAAATTTCAGATCAAAATATTTTAAGAGAAAAATTTTTACAACAATTTTAAATAAACTCAAAATGCAACACCATTAGTTCTAAACCAAAAATAGAAATTTTGATTCTTTTAATGAAACTTATTTAGCATGTCACTATACCTGGTCAAATATTATATTTTAGTCTTGACTCTTTCCAAAGACAAGTGGTGAAAAAATAATGCCAACGTATGCAAAAGAATATAGTGTGAATAAGCATAAACTTACTCCAGACTAGGTAGTGATGGGAGAGATCTGTAACTGTCTGCACGCTTTACTATGAGAGATTTTGGTTGTTGGCTGTTTAATATCCTACAGTAACCATCAATTAGATCTGCTAGCTCAGTAGCTTTGTTAACAGAGTCAAGCATAAAAACAAGAGGCTGAAATAAACAGAACAGATATAAAATGTTTTAAAAAACAATCTAAATAGATACCAAATTGTTATATTGAGAAAAGTTTATCTTTCTAGATGCATACACACACGCACACACATGCACGTGCGTACTCCAGTACGTACGTACACACGTACGCATGTACGTATTTAATAACTGTAAAATTCTAACAATATTTAGCACTAACGCAATCTTCCAACTGTCATGTATTTTCAATCAAACTTTCCTTTTACAAATTACTTTAGTATGAAAAAACGTCAAAACTTTTAAGTTATCTTTCTATTGTAGAACATAAACTAACAATTTAACATAGATAACTTCTTAACAAGCTAGTTGGAATCAGCTATAAATTTTACTTATCAAAAAAACAATGAAGAATTAAAAGATTAAAATTCTCAAGCTGAATTTGAAAACAATCTTACAATTATTAAAACAAGAAATATATCTCTTCACTATTCTTTACAATTCTAAGATTAATTAAATCTAACACAATTTAAGAAGACAAATATTTAATATACAATATAAGATATTAAGTCCAACAAATATTTTAGTATTTGCAGACAAAACTAACTACATCCATAAACTATCAGATGTTCAGCATCAAAAACTTAAACTCAAAAATTAAACTAAAATTTAAAAAAAATCTCCACAAAAATATTAAGCTTGAAGCAAAAAAAAAAAAAAAAAAAGCTTAATTTAAGCAAACCAGTTGAAAATTTAATAACGTGAGATGCTTTTATTCCATTAAAACGTCACAGAAGTAAATTTTCAAAATAAAATTCTTTGTAGGTTATTAGAACTTTGCCTTGTTAGCAATTACATGTTGACAAAATAACTGGAACTATTCGTGATAAATTAGTATTAAATCATTTGAAAAATAAAAATAAACTAATAACAATTTCTAACAAAAAGGAAACACAAAATTTTTCCCTAACCCATATGGACATTAAAGAAAGAAAACCCATCTATTTATAAAAAATCTTATAACAGCATTGAAAATAACAGCATTGAAATTGCCAAAAAAAGAAGAAGAAAAGAAATGAATGAATGAAAAATTAGTGCAAAAATCCTTAAATCTATGAGGGACTGTAGAAAATCTCTACTATATGTTAACAATAAACCATGAAATAAGTAGGACATACATGACTGCCTTGATGTAACAATGGGAAGTTTTGACCACGCAGAAGTTTGCGCATTTGTCTGACATTACACTTTAGATCAACGAAAAAAAATTATCCAAAAAAAAAACATGGACCTTTATCGTGACAATATTCCAAATATTTTATGCAGTTATGAAACGAAGTATTAATCATCTATAGATTCTTTTGAACCTTGTCAGATGGTATTCATGGTATTGTGTAAACAACAATAATTTAGAAGTTAGCAAAACTAAAATAGCCAGAAAGTAAAGAAATCTAATTTCATTAGGTTAAATTTATCTTCAAATTATTCAAATTTTGTTCTGTTTTCTTGTACATTTTTACAAAAAGCATGGTTAATTATAATCATTTCTGAGTTGCTCATACAGCTACATGATGTATGTTATTTACATATATCTATAAGAGAAAGGATTCATCTTAAATAGAATATTATGACTCACTTCAGTATTCTTTTCAACTTGGATAGATAAAGAAGCTTTTCCTGGCATAGCACCAACTTTAGAAGAGTATATTGCAGAAACCTGTTTTAAGTCAGCCATATGATTAATCTAAATTTAAAATAAATAGTTAATATATTACCATGCTTCCAATGGTATTTTAAGGAAAGAAAATAATCTTATGATGTGAGCTTGCTGATCAAGAAAAATTTATTTTTATGACAGCCAGATTTAGAGGAAATCTGAAGAAAGTCTAAATCAACACAAAAAATCTTAACCTTAAGGTAAATCACAAAAGGTTGTAACATGAAGTTATTTGGATAAAAACTTTATTTTAGAGGAAATGGATATAAAAACAAGAAGATCTAAGAAAACATCTTCAAAAAATGGTATTTAGAGGTGGGGTAAAAAATTTGGTGATGTTTTTAGAATGATCTAATCATATTCATAGGTACTTTGAAATCTTGAATCTTTTCATAGGTACTGCTTATCCTTTTTGTTTTAAGAAAGTAAATTCCAATATCTCTAAGTATGGTTTAAGTTCTACAAAATAAGCAGCCCTCGAGTTATGGTATTTCTTGGAAAACCTCAAAAACTATTAAACGGACTCTGCGTCCAGCAAGAAAGACCAAAAATTTCAGCAGAGTCTAAGGTGTAAGCCCGAAAAGTAAAAATATAGGCAAATTTTTAAAAAGTAAAATAAAAAAGGAGTAAAATGATAAACAAACAGATGCATATCGGAGTAAACATTTTGTAAAATGTTAATGGGGAGGATCGGACAGACAGGGCTAATAGTGATATGATTTCATGTAAAATTTAAAAAAAAAAGCCAATGAAGAATAAATTTTGGGAAAATTTTGAAAATGTCGATTTTAGGCCTAAAATGACCATACAAAAAACTTTAAGCAAAATTTCAGAAAAAGTTAATAAGAAAGTCATAAACAGATAAACAGACAGATGGACAAACAGACAGACAGAAGGGCAGACATGAGTGATTTTATAGGACTGTATTTTGGCCTGAGAAGTAACAAGGTTAACTTTAACATATACCTTTGATCCTTGTTCTGATCGATAGCTAATACCATCATTTGGACCAATCACAACATCAACAGCTATAGACCAAACACTCTAAACAACATAGCATATTTAAATAGTCTCAGACTTAAACTCCGAAAATTGATTTTCAATTTGAAAATTACCTGTGGATATTGTAAAGCAGAGATAAACTAGTGAAAAATGAAAAAAAAAATCCTTTCTCGGCCATTGTGGAAATAATAAAAACTTTGAAAAACCAAAATTTTTTTTTATTAAGACACCAAAGCTTTTGCAGGTTTAAAATACCATGACTTGTCTGGTTTTATCAATTATATATGATTTTCTTAGGTAGCCAAGAGCTATTTAAACAAATAAACAAAGTAATATTAGTTTAATTACAAAAAAAAATCATAGAAACTTTTTATATAATTTTGATTCAAACTTTAACAAATGTGAACTCAACCGACTGGTTTAATAAAGCAGTAAACCTTAAAACATTTTAAGTTTTACAAAGTACAACTGGAAATAAATAAATAAACTAAAGTTTCTGCCTTTCCACCTCAGTTAAAACCAGTTAAATATAAAATGCCTAAACAGAAATATAACTTTGAACTAGGCAGTTTGTACTTGATGCTTAAAAATAGCCTTTTTATAAATGCTCACCTTAATCTTTTTTTTTTTTATTATCATAGCATGGTAGTGAAATGTAATCTGACTGATTGAGGCTGCTAAAATGGTCCAGTAATAAATGGGGATGAATGAAAAATATAACAACAAATTATTCCTGTAAGCGTAATATGCAAAGATAATAAAAATCATTTATAAGAACACTTTAAAAAAATTCGACTGTTATCACTGATAAAAAAAAAATATATTATGAGCTATTAGGTGAAAGTGGGGAAAAACCTTTTAATAGGAAAGACTTGTATTTCACCTAATATTTTAGATCTAAAAAAACACCTATGTAAAGCTGTCACCGCTGCTGAAATTCTATTTATAATAGTTAATAATGCTTAAAGTTCCCAATGTAAACAGGTCTTCATTTTTGAAATTTATGACATCATATGGTTAATCAAAATTCATTATTTTTGAATACGATAATATTGTTTGCAACTACCTCATCCAAACTAAACATTGATTCTGATCAAAACCATTTGAAAAAATAGACAAAAATTTTGAAAAAATCACTCTTACCCCTAGTGAACACTTGTAAACTTCTAGATCAAATCTGTGAACATTAATGAGTAATTCATAAAATTTAAAACAGCAAGCATCTTCTTTGTAATCAGAATAGAGTTTAAATAGTTTCTGAATTTGCTTCCGAACATCTTTACTCTAAAAAAAAGTAAAAACAAGCCCTAAGTGACCAATGGACGCTGAAACTTTCTTAAATGAAATACATAACTCTTTAAACTTATCTTAACTAAAACTCAAAAGTATTTTGATATCAACCCATATGTTTTATTATCAGCAAAAATGGAAAAAATTTACGTATTCTTTAAATTTGACAACAGGCAAAACAACTTCATACTGATATATCCAAGGACTAATAATACAAATTTTCTTCAAAAATATGTTTAAATAATTATCTAAAAATGTTCTAAAATGAACTTAACTGAATATACACAGAAATATTTCCTTTTTATTACTTTTGCAATTTTTTTTAAAGCTAAATTTAGAACCTAATTCGTTACTTAAAAAAGCAACTGATAAAAACGGTCATCAAAAAAAATAAAGCTAAAAAATAGGAATCAAAGTCATCGTATATCATAAAGCCTTTATTTTGTTACAACATGGATAAATCACACTACCTTCCAAGTTTCTATTATTGAGTTAGGTAAGAATCTGCTCAATCCAATCTCCTTTCTAAAATAAAAAATTATCATGAATTGTCGATTAATCCAATATTTAAATCATAAACTTGTTTAAAACAATCAAAAAAAAAAAAAATCATCTAAATTTTTAAACGATCGTAAGCACAAGTAAAAAAAGTTATGTAAAACTATATTTTGGAATGCACTATATATGAAGGAAATTCAGAATCTAAATGTAAAACTAAAAATATTAAAGAAATTGCCTTTAGTAAAAAGCTGTCATGACTCATGGAACCAGGAAGTATAGTGAAAAACAAGATTTATGGTTCAAAAAATTGATACAAAATATGTAAATTATTAAGAAAAAATGTAAGTTTTAAATAAATAAAATTACTTTAAAAGAAATATAAATTATTTTCTGATACTCTGTACAAATTTTTTTTTCAAATAAAATATTATCAGAGATAATATCTTACAATTTTCATAATCTCAGCATAATCAGAAACATGCCTGATGTATTAGAAATAATATTTTCAGCGTAACCAATGTTTTAAGAAAATTCAAAATACACTGATTTTTTTTTCAGTATTTTTCATTGTAAAATCATTGTTTTTCTAATTTTATGACTTGAGAATTTTGTAAAAAATTTTAGAAAAAATTTGATAAGCTTAGGCAGGGATGCCCAAAAAAAAAAAAAAAAAAAAAAAAAAAAAAAATGAGTATAACAATAGTTGGATAGACTTAAACACAGAATGGAAAACATCTTTAATTTTCTTAAATATTAAGTTCATAATCAGGAAAAAGAAGTTAATTTGCTTCCAAAAAGATTTTAGATACATCACAAATTTTTCAAAGAAAATTTCACAAAGATAATTTGATTAAATCTTACTCAATAAGATCTAAATTGGATTTCTTGTCTAAAGCAGACTGGGCCATATTATTGAAAAACTTCTTCATTTCTAGCACACCAAGCTGAAATGCCAGATCTGTATCAACAGTCTCTGCCAAGTTGTACATATAATCTGTTCGAATCTAAAAGTAAAGCAATTGATACAATTCTTCTCAAAAAAGCAAAATTTTGATTTTAATAATTTTTGATACCCAATATAGCATAGTATAGCTTTAGTAGGGTTGCTGAAGGTTTTGACCTAGAAAAAATTTCACAGGTACTAATGAAAATAGCTGTATTTGGGCTTGTTGTGAAAAATAATTTAATGTTGATTCATTTTTAGATTAGATCCAAGGTTTGAAAATGGGCTAGTTCTATTGCAAGCACATTCAAATTCGTAAATTGAATCTTTTACTTTGTTGTTTTTCATAGTTTTAAAATTTTAATTTTTAAAAGTAAATAATACACTAATTTATGTGAAAGATTTGTTTGATAACAATGATGGTTAATACATTTGATTTGGCTATTTTTAAGCGTAAGTGTCAAAGTATTTTTCTTCAAGAATATGATCAGTTATTACTCCAGGCTCGACAACAAGAATTTGAAAGTGAAACTGCACGAAAAAGTAAGGTAGCGGGAAAAAAGTTGATCACCATGGTTGGGTGACAAGGAAAAGTTTGCCTTTAATAAGCCTGTAAGGGGGTCTCAGGAATAGTTTTTGAATTCTAAGAATCTGAATCTAAGAGCATATTTAACTAGTATTTTTTAAATTTTTTGAGCTTTTATTTGAGACAAATTCAAGTCACAAACTAGTTACTGTGATATACTATACAAACTATATACTATAAATATACAATCTTGATCTGATTAACCGACCAGCTTGTGCTTCACTTTTTTGAACAATTTCATGGAGCGCAAAAACGCCTGAAAAATTTCATATTTTTCTTACAAAAAAGAAAACAAACATTTTTCACTCTCCTACCAATAGGCATCTAACTATAGTTGAAAGTACTCCTCCTTTTGGAACAATTTTAAATGGCTTTGGTATGTCTCTTTAAACTTATTCTTTTCTCTAAGCAAAATAAATGCAATTTTTAATAAAATATTTTTTACTTGGCAAAAAAGTGGGAAGGGGGTTGGGTGGGACACGTGCCCCCTTTGCTGCCGGCCCTGTACTTACATTTTAAAATGTCTATTTTCTTGAGTTCCATAGAAACTTTGAAAATATGCATTTTTTCATTTTGATTTATTTTCAGATGTCTAATTTCCGTTCAACCCATTGTTGTTTGTGTTCTGAAGAGCTTTCACCATTGTCTTCTTCTGTTTCTTCTCCTTTGTCACCACAGCAAGTCCAGCAGGTTTTATTGAAAGGTCTGACAACACTAAAATGTATTAGTCGTGAAAGAGGCTTGCAAGATCTAAGAGGTTAGGATATTCAATATCATACGAAGAAGTGGTGTGTTACAAGTAATCAGCTGCTCTTCGATTCCAGTAGCAGAGAGAGGGGTTTTTTGTCAATGGGTTACAGATAATGTGGACCACAATCTTGTTACAGTAACTGGTAAAGGAACATTCCATGGCATGGGCGTAATATCAATAAAAAGTTCAGCAGTAGTTAATGATCTAGCAGTGAAAAGGATAAAAGAAAATGTAAAGGTTTCAGAACTTTTTAACAATAAAGCATTCCGATTGTTGGTTATGAAGGCATGAGTACTTATAGCCTTTTGAAGTTGAAGTTCAAGAACATCGACCAACTCTCAATGATTAAAAGTCCTAGCCATCTGCACAAATACAACTTGTTATTACAATGTAGTTGGTTCTTTAGAGTGCCGAATAGTAATTGGTCAGGATATATGCAAAGTATTACTCACAACAACGACCACCAAAGAAAAGACAGAATATCTTTTTTGCCTATAATCAATTTAAACCCATCAGATGAAAATTGCATCTACTCAACTATTCTCTTTGTATTTGACCAAGCTAAAAAGTTGAACATCCAAGTTCCATCCATCATTTTTTACCAACCACATTGATTGAAAGCTTCTGGAATTATTAAAGAATCGCAGCTGAATATTGTCTGCAGGTTAGGTGGTTTTCATACCATGATGAGTTTTATGAGAAGCATTGTTGCGCTGATGAAAGGATCTGGATTGGAAACCTTATTTGGAGAAGTTTATGCTGAAAACACTGTCGGACATATCATTTCAGGTAAAGCAGTATCAAAAGCCCTATGTGCCCACTTTCTTACAGAAGCCGCTTTGATATCCTTGTTACTTGAGTTGGCATTTGGAAAAACATCAATTGATCGCAATATTTTTGAGCATCAAATACAGGAAGTCATAAATTCAAATAAATATTCTGAAATCAAAAATTTCTTCTGTTCTAAGATTTTCTTCACAGCGAGAGATTAATTGTTTACTGTAAAAATAGAGCTCATTGAAAAATCAAGAACAGCCAAACTTTTTACCCTGTACTTAGATTATGTTTCGATTTTGGACCAATTCCTTTTTGCTGAGCGAACTTCACATTGGGTGCTGCACATGAGTTTTACAAAGGAGATACTGAATCTTTTTGCAGCTTGTTTACGAGACTCACAGCAGTTGCTCAGCATGAAAAAGATACAAAAAATTATTTCAAGTATGAAATGTTACCTTCTCCTCCGTCGCTCTTTAAGGATGATCTGATGAGAAAGCCTGATAAGCCTGCTCTTCATAATCATGAAGACTGAAAACGCATTTAGTAAAGAAAACATACCTAAATAGACATCATATCTATTGATGGTGGCCTCTTCTTCACAGAGTATGGTGGTGTATAGACACAACCTTTGGAAATTTGGCAACAAGTTATGTATCCTACGTATGCAGAGAATACGGTTCAGCCTCAATTGTTTTTAATAAATATAGTGATATTTGTTCAAAATCTAACGAACATGAAGTGTCAAGATGTCGAGATCAAAGAGATCAACAATTATTCACAAGACAGGTTCCTGACTAACAAACACAACAAGAGTCAGTTCATCAATCTGATGAGGTTTTTACAAGTGGATAAGCAGAATGTTATTAACTGTACTGGAGATGCAGATACAACTATTGTAGGAACAGCAATCAATCAAACAACAGCATTTTGAAATCTAGTGGTAGTCGCAGATGATACTGAAATTACAATCATGCTTCTGTAACATTGAAAGAACACCATGGCAGACCTCATATTCTATCCGGAATGATTGCATAACGGTTGGAGCATGAAATCAATGGAAAAAAGTATAGAAAAGGTCAAAGAACATCTTCTATTTATCCATGCATGCTCTGGGTGTGATACAGTCTCAGCTCTTTTTGGCAAAGTAAAAGTAAATATTTTACAAATTTTTGAAAAGTCTGAAGAATAGAAAGAAATTTCGATTTTAATGTCAGACTTATGGACAGACGTAGACGATATTGGCACTTCATTGAAAGATTTGTTTCGTATCATGTATCATTCGAGAAAAGAAGTTACACTTACTAAGTTGAGGTGAACAATGTGCAGTATTTCTAGCAATAACACATAACCCTATTAGCCATGGAGGGGGGCTGAAAGTGCCCACAGCCTTTTCAATTAGGCATAACTTTTTAACATGTTATTTTGACGCGTAATTTCTGACAATTTATCAAAAATTTTGTATATATTGATGAAATCAGTTAATTAAGCCTTTAAGCGTCATTACCATAATATTATGGTGATTCAACCTCATAAAAAAATATTACTTAATGGCACTTTCTGCAGATTTCCGATCAGAGATCAAGTACACTGGATTTCCAATAGAATTTTGAACAAAGTATTGCTAAATTTTGCTATAATAATACATTGTTCTAATGTTGGGCATTGTAACAATGCTAAGAGTTATGTGACTTTTTGTGAAATTAAAATTAAAAGGTGACGCTTAAGGGATTAAGCAGGCAAATTCTTAAGTTTAAAATATGGCAATTTTCATTTTTTTTTTTTTAATTGTAGAATGGTGCTTATAAATGATAAAGCGATAAAAGTATTTTTCATTCCATACAATACGGAAATTCAATCTTAAGTAAACAAACCCTAATTAATGAACTTTCTGCAGATATTTCCATTTGAGATCAAGTGCCTGGATTTCACTTTCCTACATGAATCGGTACTAGGTATTATAATTCTACTATTAACAGAGGGTTATTCCTTAACATCTACTTCTTCATCAGAAGGTAACTTAGATTCTCTACCTGAACACACAACAAACTTTAGTTGTAAAATGAGGTAAAGCATAATTCTAATTTAACTCCCTTAAGCTGAGGTTGTGAATTTATATTATAATAGTTTAAAGATTCTATTTCAATTCCCATGGATTGCATAAATATAGAGAATTCAGATGGCCTAGATTCCATTTTTATTCCTAATCTTCCCTCAAATCTAAAATATGATTTAAAAATTTACTCAATATCATCAAACCTTTTGAAAACATTCCAAATTTCTTTAGCAAAAAGGCTCTTCCTATTTTTGCCAAGGCCAAGCTGCCACAAAATATTCTAAATAAGTCAATACTTAGCTGGTGACTGAGTACCACTTAAATTTTATATTATTTTGCATCAAAATAAAACTATTTAGGACCTTTTTTGGAGCCTCATTCCCACAAATATAACAAAAAATCAAATAATACCAGTTTTATTTTACTAATTCTATACCAAGTTTGACAGCAATATATAGTAAGATATTTGAAGGAATTTACAATTAAAGAAATTTTTTTTCGTTTTGAGAAATTTACAAAAAAAGTCAAAATAAAGCTATTTTAGCCCTGATTTGGGAATACCAAAAAATTCATCTTTCTATAAATAAATGCAAAATCAATAGAACTGATTTTGAAAAAGCTAAGTTAGAAACATGCACAGACACAGGGTGTTACAGATGTGAATTTATAAGCCCATTTTCAGACTTTATATAGGTAACTAACAACATCTTGAACAGACATGGGCGAATTTATAGGAAACAGTTGGCTTGACTGCAGATCCAATAAAAGGGCTTATTTAGTTAATAATATTAACAAGCACTTTAGTGGTCTTCCAAATAATCTATTTCATTAAAAAATCTAGAAATCTCTAACAACAATATATAGACTATATTTTCGTAATGAATAAATACACAATTCCTCAAAAATGTATATTAACATTTCATCGTTGATGGAACAATTACCATTAATAAAAATATATGAGCGTTGGAAACCGTTAAGTGTAATTACTCAATGAATTGAAAATATTTTTATTCTCGGTCAATCTTTGATCCAGATTAAAGTTTTCAGGGTGTTAGCCAGCTTTATGGCACAGCTAATAACACAGTATTCCTAATTGAGCCAAAATTCCAAATTGGAAGTAAAAAAAAAAATTAAATTAAAAATACTAATTATTTATTTATTTATTTGGTTTTTACTCATTAAAAACACTTGTTTAAATATTTGTTAAATATTTATTTGGAAAATTTTGTTTCAAAGATTTTTGTGTTTTGACTTATCATTGTTCACAAAAATATCATCCACCCATACTAATCTCTTGCTTTTTTTTCTTTCAATATAATAAAATTATGCAGTTTATGAATGTTTTCAAGGCACGTCTGCTACTCTATTATTTCTTACTAAATATAACGTGATGAGCAGACAGTGGGTTTTCTCTACAACATTAAGCACAACTATGTTTAAACGAAACAACATAAACATACTATATACCAGTTATTTTACAACCACGCTTTATTTAATCTATGTTTGTTTGTTTTTAGCCTAGAAAGTAAAACTATTAATGTGGTTAAAATACAGACATTAAAACTTCTCTCCACATTTGATGTTATAATTGAACCAATCACATTGAAGTATATACAAAAAAATCCCTGGTGTGCATATCATTGTTATTTAAGCTTATAATTTAGGGCTCAAAAAAAAAGGCGTACAAGCGTATGATCGCTGGTTTTTATTTTGGAGTATGACATCGTACACACATTATTTTATTAAGTTATAATTTATATTTTGTAGTTATAGGAAACCAGTGTGATCGATCGTTACTGCAATATGAATAAACAATTTATCTTGTCTATGTTTTACTTTGTTTCTTAGAAACTACTAAGTTTACTTCAATTTAACCCAATCGTTAATTATTCCTCGACTACCAGTTCTTTTAAAACCACAATAATTTTAATGTTATCACTATGTTATTTTTATATAATATCGTGCTCGCACATATTGGTGTCAAAAAGTAAAATCTTAACAACCATTCTCTCTACTTGATAATCATATATATAAAATAAAAAAATAACTCATCAAAAAAATAACAAACATTTTGAAAATAAAAAGATTTAACGCAAAATAAGTGATTTTTAAACATTTGATTCTCAGAAAGCATGACACTTAAAACGCGATATGTTTGCTAAGTGGGGTGTTATTAATAGCAATTTAAAATGTAATGTTATTTATAATAGCAAATGTGAGATTTTTTCAAATAAAAAGGACTTAATTTAAAATTAAACTATTATCTTATCATAACCTTATTTAGAAATATAGCTTAAATAATATGCTTGAGAGAAATATATATAAATATATGCTTGAGAGATCAAATTAAACTTCCATGCCATGTGACGTTTTTTTTTCAATTTAAGTTGATCTTTTAAGTAGGTTTTAAACACCTTGATTGTAAATATATAAACACTATATACTCTCGTCCAAGGCTTTATTTAAATTTTATTGTTGTTCTATCGTTTTTCTTTCCATTGCCTATACTTTATTTAAAATTACCACTCATTTCTCGGAAGTATGACATTTTTTACATAGTGCAGAAGAAGTGGGTTTCAAAATACCTTACCAAGATGAAAATCATAGTGATATGAAATCAAGGACAAGTTCAATTAAAAAAATTTATTTTGTTGTGGGTTTTAAACAAGCTAAAATATACATGCTAATATCAAAGTGATGGAAAAAAGCAGGTGCTAGTAAAAACATTCAAACCAACCCTAATGGTTTGAATGTTTTTACAAGCACCTGCTATTACAAAAAAGCGCACGAATGTTTTTTTGAAATTTAATGTGGTGGCATTTTTTAAGTGAAAGAGTTTACAAATTATTAATCTGAAATTTTATGGCTTTTGTTGAAAGCAGTGTGTTGTATATATTGGTTATATTTAAAAATAAGCCATTGGTGACCTTGCCGGTGAAGGCCAGGTGGTATGATTTCCTTTCCAATCATGACAAAAACGCTGTATAAATTTTAATCCTGACTAACACCCTGGTTTTCCATATGCAAAGTGAAGAATTGTGTAAGTACTTTAAGCTTAGCATCTAAATCTGGTGTGTACTTGATAAGAGGGATGCTGGCTATAAATTACCTAGATTAAATTTCAAAAATTTTGTTTTTAAGTCTAAAAATTTTTTGGTCCTGGGATTGGACCCGAAAATATTTTCAAACCAACACGTCAAATTCATTAGAAATAATAATATGCTTATTTTAGGTCCAGGCAGTTAGAAATAAAACTTATAAAATGAATGGATGGACAAAAGGATGGACAAACAGGAGAACAGACAGACATGGGCAATTTTACAGGACTCGGTGGACTTTGCCGGAATGGTGAAAGTATTTTTAAATGAAATTGTGATCCTTAATAAACTACAATATCTTACTTGGTCATATAAGAAATAGAATGTTGTTTTGTCAAGACTGTATAAGTTTTTAAATGAAGAATGAATAAAGCGAACTCGTAGCTTATATCTAAAAAATAATTATACAAATCAAATTCCAACAATAAATAGATAGTTGAGGACCACCATCAATTTAACAATTGTATGATTTGAGTGGCTATGTGAGTTCATCTTTTGCGGCAAATTTTCTTGTTACTATTATAACACAAAAATAAATAGGAAGAGAGGAATATATACGGATATAAATTTATTTATTTTTACTTTGGATCAATTACATTTTTTTTTATCACTTCTGATTTTTTAAGGTTGTAAACAAGTTTTTTATATTAACAGAAAAATAATCTACATGAATCTACTTTAGAGTGTCATGTCACCAGATAAGTTGCTGTAATCTAAGTTCAGCTTTGAAATATTGTTTATTTTTAACCCAGACTGACCAACTTATAGACAATTATGCACTAAATTCTAGTGTATAAATCTCTCTTTACACTATTGATCATAATTTGTTATATTAAAATGTAGAAGTTCAGTAGGGGCCCATATTTTAACTTACAACAATAGCTTTTCAAGAAAAAAACAACAAAAAAAATGTGTGTTATTGAGATATGCTATTGTTCCAGGCATATGTATAATAATCAAGTGTAAAAGCTATAAACATATAACAAATTCTAAAAATCCAACTAAATTGGATTGTCAGGATTTTCAACATCAATTCTTGGCAAGGCTGTTAAAATTGGTAAAGGATGCATAAAATCTCCAAGTATAGTCTCATTAATTATCCATCTGTTATCAAAACCAGGAGGGGTGTCTGCAAATGAGGAAACATTTTCCTCATTTTCAGAGTCTAAAAAGCCATCAAAAACTGACTCTGCTCCCTCTCCATCACCATAAAATTTACTAAGATGGGGCAAAAATCGCCTAAAAAGAGAAACCCGTACTTGTTTTAGTTCTTCAAAATCATGGCCTTGTCCAGGGAAGGCACGCAAAGTCAATCTACTGTCAAACAGACATTATCTGGGCTAGATAACACCCTGTTCATAATCAAATAAATTTTTAACTGATGTAAAGGTTATGCCATGTGATGAATGTATAATTCAAACATAAGTTTATTATGTGAGTTTGTGATTTAATTAAAAATACTAAGAAAAGATTCGTGCGTAGAAGAAAGACTAGAAGATTAAATAATGCTAAATCACGAGAATCTTCAAATAATATAAAAAGCCTAGAAAAAATTTTCAGAAAAAGTTTTTAAAAGATTATTTCTTTATTAGAAGAATTAATAGATCAGAAAAAATCTTGCTGAAATAATAAGAGAATTGTGCAGAGTTCATTTGAACGATGATAGACGATGACGATAAAATATCATACATTTACATACACATACATTTATATACACATGAACTTATACATATACATTAGCTGTAGTTTGCGCTTATGCAAACGTCTCTGTTTTCATATCGTAGCTAGTGCAATGACTGACAGTTAACTTTTACTTATATCACGTTATATACCTTGAAACTCAACAATTATTATAATGATGAAATTAAATATCAGTCTAGTAAACGAGTTACTAAATAAACTAAACATGACAAATCAATATATTATATTATTAACTGTCAATGACTCGTGGCAATATACCTTTCAAATCTTGTCAATGACAAGTATACTCACAATTTTAATTTAGTTAGTGAGACCACCATCATTAAACAACTGTCTAGCCTTAAACTAAAGCCACACAATAAACCAACTCTTTGTCTACATTTTCAGCTTTCAATGGCTTATTTAACCCGATCTTGCTGACATTATAGCTGCCAATAACAATTTACATGCTGAACAATTTCTTCTTTGCAAGTAATTCCCTAAGTCTTCGAAATGTACAAATGGAAACCAGTTGATCGCAATGATATACGATTGTATTTAGCAGTTTTAATTTACCGCGGTCTCCTATGCAAACCAAGAGAACATTTATATTATTCAAAAGATAAACTGTTTGAAACACCATGGCTTAAAGAAATTATTGTCACAAAACAAACTAGTATTACTCGAGAAGTTAATAAATTTCTGTAACAATGAAGAGTTAGGTGATGGATGCAATAAACAATCTAAGATTCAATCCATTTTAGCCCCATTGGTCCAATACTCTCAGTCACTGTTATTTCTCAAGAGGGATACATCAATTGATAAATTTTTATTGCTGTTGTGGAAAGGTTAGCTTAGTTGGAAACAATATATTCCGACAAAGCACTCTCGATTTGGGCAAAAGCCATTTATTTAATATGAAGTCAGCACAGGAAATGTATATAACATGTAACACCATGTCAGTTTTACAAAGAAGTATTCTACATCGTTTCTTGTTTTAAGCGGTATCATACCATAATAAATTAATAACTGATTTTCTTCAATTTTCTTAAAATTTTATTGTCCATGAACATTTTAGAAGCATTTTTATTGATAATATAGTGATTCATGTTTAAATATGCAATTTTCCGACCTTTAATCTCCTTTATTTAAAATTTTCAATATATCAAGAATTAAACAAACTCTGTTGCTGTTGTGGTGTAAAATCAACCCAATGCTTAGGGCTAAAAATTCTAATGTAATTTTAAAATTTTAATTAGTATATTATAGTAGTATAGTATACAAAATTCTTGAATAACTATGAAGAGGTGAGTCATTTTTTTGAAAACAAAAATTTTTAAGTTAGCAAATATTTAAAAAGATCAAAGATGCTGCGTTAGGCTTACTGTAGGACCTGAAATTAGAATTGATTAGCTGTATAGTTGTTTACCTCCATTTCTCATGATTGTGTTCTTTTCTGTACTTTGATTTTACCTCATTCATAGTAAGATTAGAACTAAGCCAAAAGAATTCATCGTTGTCATCATTTTCAAGTTTCAATGCATAAAACTTTGAAGCCACTGTAATGTTAGCACCCAATCTACGGATAACTATTTCAACAATGCTCTAAAATAACAAGAAAAGACTCAATAGACCCTTGGTATTTAAATTGCTTTAAATCAATCAAAATAATAAAAAAATTATAAACATTTTCATTGAAATCAGTCTTACAGGATGCATTTTTGAGATAAAGACTAATATATGATAAAACATGACTAAATTTAATCTGATTGGGCTGGAGCTTTACAATATATATCTGATGAAATTTACAAAACACCATCAATGATAGATATAAAAAATAACATCAGGATCATAAAATTTCCTTGAGTAAAAAAACAAATACGACCTAATAAATAATAGATTGGGTTCATTAAAAGAATGAATACTCTTTGATTTTCATTAAGATTAGGCATCATTCAGTGTCTATTATAAATTTGTTACCCCAGTTGAATGTGGTCTATGTTTCATAAACTTCCCGTAATTTGCCTACAGACAGGAACAAGCTGTCTCCGGAAATATAAGATAATTTTTAATTACTATCCTATTAAAACGACTGAGTTGGCAAATCAAAATATATTTCAAGTTATACACATAAAATCAGTCAATATCTTAAAAAAAATTTGAAAAATAAAACTAAACATTTAAGAACCAACCAATAGAAATATTAGTGTGCACTGACTAGTCATCCATTAGCAAAATTTAATTAAGCAACTTTTGTAACTCAGGAGCTTTTGAGTCCTAAAAAACTCCCAAGTTTTCAAAGCACTTTTTTTTAATTTTCAAATTTTCAAAGAATATTATTCTTCTTCTTTTTTTTAAGTTTTAAGTCCATTTTACATGCTAGCATAGGTTAGACGAAAATCTTATGAGTTTGGCATGATTTTAACTGACTTGATGCCCATCCTGTTTTACAGATCAAGGAACTAGGTGTTTTTAATGTGACACCATCACTAGGAAAGTTGCCAACCAAGACTGAAGGCCCCAAACTGGCCATGAGACATGGTTATCCCACTCAATATGTCAACTTGGAGATTTTCAGACCACGGGAACTAAATATCTAACATCAAAAGGCTTCAAAAACCCTCTAGTCATGATATCTGTGATTAAACTGATTAATGAAATCTTTAATATTTAAAGCTAGCGATTAGTTTGTTATTGAGATGTTTGCATTTCTTCTTGAGGTCTTTAGGATTAGCGATCATCTTTTGTTATCATAACAACCATTAAAGAAGTTGATAGATTTATTTTTCACAGTTTCCATTACATTTTTTGGTGAAGCTTATTTAGTATTTCATTGAAAAAAAATTACAGGTAGAATTTTTTAATAATGGCAAACACATCTTCAACGAAACAATTGCAAAATTTAGGTAGGTGTGAAGTAGTGAGAAGAACAAAATATTTGTGAAATTATATTTAAAATTCAGCAGAAACAAAAGTAGAACCACCCATGGAAACATTACCAGTCTGAAAAGGAACTTTTATACATAATTTACATTATACGTTATTAAGTAGAGTTTTTGGAGATTATTTGATCCTTTGGAGTTTGGTATTTGACCTTCAAATCAACAACACTAGTTATCATAAAACAAAAAATCGTAACTTTTCAAATAATATTATCATAAAAAAGTAGACTGCGAACTATAATAAGATTAAAGTGTGATGAAAACAAAAAAGTGGTTTTCATTGAGTCAAAATGATTAACTAGTTAAAAGTATGATAGTTTTAATGTTTCTAAATAATGCTTCTCATTAAGTCAAAATTAAGTTGCGTATTGCTATTTTAAATATGGCATCTTTTTAAAATTTTATAACATCTATCTTTAAAACATATTTTATGACTGATAATTAATTTCTGTCAATATTAACATCTCTAAAAGAAAAAAATATCAAATTTATATCAAGATTAATAAAAATAATCTCTTTGAAAATGATGTTATTGTGTTTCAATTTCATTTTCATATAAACATGAAGATAGATTTATATAAAACGACCAAAAAAAAAGTCATATTTAGGCTCGTGACGAGATAACCAAAATTTTGTTCAAAAATAAAAAATCTCTAAGTATTAGTGTTAGAAATAAATGTGCAAATTTTAAAAGAATTTTTCAAACAGTTTTTGAGAGAAGTATGTGACGGAAACACAGACAGAGACACGTACTGACAGGTATTAAAAGGTTGCAAAAAACTATTTTAATGTTTAAAAACACTTTCATAAAAACAAAACTAATAAAAGTACCTAAAAAAATAAACAGGAATACAAACAAAAATTGTGAATTTAAAAAATAACCTAGTCAAAAAATCAAAAATCTTAAAATTGTTGAAAATAACCATACAAGATAATTTATAAATTTCTCTAATATTATAAAAACAAAACAGAAATTTAGAAGAGGTTAAAATTTCAAAGCCTTTCCCTAAACAATAAACCTACTAACCTTTAAGTCTGAAGTTTCAGCAAATTTAACAGCTCGGAATTCCCCATTTGGTAAAAAGACATGCAGCATGCTTTTTACCGAACTTTGATTTCTTTCCAACTTTGTGGGGTTGATCCCAGATTCATTTTTTGATGTTGACTCTGGCATGACACCATTTACGCAGATTATATAAATCTTAACATTTCAATTTAAGTTCGGACTAAACAGAACTCCTAAAAGAAATGAAATTTTAAAAAACTAAGTAATTTGATATAATTAGCTTTTAATAGATTTCAATAATTGTCAGACAAAAAACAAAAATTCTAAAAGATACCAAAGCAATTATGTAAATACAAATATAACAAGCAATGCAAATATGAAACCTCGTGATTTAAAAACGAAAACAAAATACGAATTATCAATTTTTTGTCTTATTTATCTCATAATCGGACTAACAAGAAATTTTTTCAGAAATTTATTTTTATCACATTCGCATAATCAACTTTTAAAATATGAAAATAATGAGTTTTGCCAAGTTTACTCAGATTTTAGCAAGTATTAGAATTTTCAAAATCAAAAAATATAAAACTTTGGACTATTTTTGCCTTGAAATTTGTCACATCATTCTCTTTTTACCCCACCTTAGTTTACTTCATATAAAAAATTGGAAAAAAAATGATTTCCTTGACATCTAACTTCACTTTAAAAAAAATAAAAAAGCTTACGAGCAAATTCAGAGAGAATTGAAAAACAGATTTTTGAACTATATTTTAAATTTTAAACTATATCCGTTCATTCCAAAAATATTTGGATACGCTGATATACTAACTCATTCTTACTATTGAGAAAAAAAAGGTCGGAAGGCCCAAAATTTGCCAAAAGCAAACCTGCTAGTAATATAAAAATTAAATACTTTTCTAATACTTTTTTACTTCCTTGTGCAAGTTTTGGAAATTAAACCTTGAAATCTTAATGTGAATGATTAACAGAGATTTATGCATTTCATGGCAAATAATAAAAAGCAATTATAAACTACAACTCATAAAACATCAGCCCTGTGAATCCAAAGAAAAAGTGCTAACTAAGGCTAGTATAATTTTGCAAACAACAAATTCTGTGCAGGTTTACAGCTTGAATTGGCAAAATTTTTATTTTGTCATTAAATAGTGAAAATAATGGAGTCTTCTGTTTTACATTAAAATAAAGAAGGAATATACCTTGTATATACCATGGATAGGCTAATTTAGACTTTTTCTAAAGACAGCTACTGACTGTGGACACCAAGACTCTGGACAAAAATTTTAATCTTATTCACCTTTTTAAAATCACAACTAAATAAAATTTTTACTCATTCAGTAATTTTCTCTTTTTTTTTTATAACACTTTAATCTTGTGAAGATTAAAAGTCAAATTCTTATCTTTAGTGTAAAAAAATTCTATCATACTTCCAAAAAATATGCAGTAATTTTAAATTAAAGGATCGATAATGAAAGAAGAAATTACAAAATTTTGAAAGAGAGCCGTCGATGAGAGCTAAATATTCTATTATAATATTAAAACTATTTGGAGAAATATATAAATTTTAATATATCGCAAAACTTGAAAACAATAGTAATTAAACAATGCATAATGATAAAATTTATGAGCAAAAATTTTGTAATTATCTTTCACCTTTCAAGAAATACACAGAAGTGTATCAACTTGCTAGTAGATAAATAATTTATTTATTTTCTTTTTGATTAAATATTTTTTATTAAAAATCTATAGTTGTTATTATCAATAAAATTCAAATTTCAAATTGCTATTAATAATAATAATATTAACAATAATATTAATAATAACATCCCATTCAGCAAGAAAATTATATTACATGTTTTCAATGAATGATATGTTTAGAAACCTCTATACAGTGCTATGTTTTATCATTTTAAGAAAATTTATTTTTAAATATTTATTTTTTTAGTTAATAAGTTGAGTTAATATTTTAAAACTCATATACTCATTGATAATTAACAAGTTGATAGAATGAATAAATTTAAAAATGGCCAGTAAATTATATCTCAAAATAAGCATGCAGAGATAGCAAAGTGGTTTTAGCAAAACTTCTGTAGCTTTAATGAGAAGTAGTCCATGAATGATTTAAGTAGAAATAAAGTAAACTTAAAAGTTGCTGAAAAACAAAGAAAATTTTAGACGAAACAAATTTTTTGTTTCTTTAAATAATAAGAAATTCTTGTTTTTAAAAATGTAAATTTCTCAATCAAAGTCATTCACATGGTGTGTTATTAACCTCTTAAGTGTATCTGACGTAATATTACGCCACTACGGGACTTGTATATTTTTTTCTGACGTAATATTACGCAATGTAACCAGCCTCGCTTTCCTGCTCTGTAGCAAACGTAATATTAGGCTAACATTTTTTTGACTACCGTAAGAATTTTCTAGAAAAATTTATCTTTCAAAATAATAATAATAATGGTAATTAAAGTTATGGCATTTTCAAAATCATTGTCAATGATGGCTTCACGGATCAATGCTTCGGATGCGTTCAAGGCGATAT
>JAUZNK010018450.1:0-21441 GCA_035046665.1 Euphysa ruthae
CATTTCATCGAATAAAAACAGCTATCCAAGCTTTTCGTGTTTCTTTATGTTTTTCGCTCGGTAACTTGAAATAAGAAGCATATTTATTGTTTCGACTTCGGTTATTACAGCCATATACACAACAATAAGGCATCCTATTTAAATATAGAATAAATAAAGAAATTTAACTAAAGTCTGGATAAAAATCAATTATTGCTACGATATCACTGTTCCTTCTGTCGATTGCCGAAGTTTCAAGCTCAGTCATGACTTCACAACCGTGTAGAGTCTGGGCTTTAACAACAAAATTTTTACTCGAACGTGAATACAGCAGTGACATGTGATGGTGGAATTATGTTGTTAAGAATTGTACCTTACGATATTATTTGTTGCTTTTTATGTAGTTTAAGTATTTATAATTACTCTTATTTTTAGAGTGTTTACTGGTGATTTTTATTATAAACATTATGTGACCTTGGGATCCCTTTAATAAAAAATAATAAACTTCGCAAATAAGTTTTATTAGAGAGATATATTAAGCAGCTAAATATTTTTTAGTTCTCTACTATAATCTGAATTGATTAGTCTCCACTGTTCAAATAAACCTCCCAGGGCTTATTTGATCATTTACAGCTATATTTCATTTGTATATTTAGCACTCCATCGCCACAGCAAAAAACTGCAGCAAAACGACGCACTCCTTATGCAAAGAATCGAACACCTATCAATCAGCCTTTCCAAGAGGGAGAAAATAGTGAAGACACGATTTGTAGGTTTTAATATATTATTGGAAATTGTACAGAGGTTTTTCTGTTTTAATTTTGTAAAATCGCTATTGACTAATCAAAATTAAATCCTTTTTTTGAATTAGGTTAAAGAGATAGTGTGCTATTTCAACTTCATAAAATGGGTAAATACCATACACTTTTTGCTCTTTTTATCCAAATTTCTTAAAATTTTAAATTGTGTAAAAGTTTAACACAGATGTTTTGTATGGTCAGAAGTTCATAAAATATATAAATAGAAAATTTAATACCTGCTAAAAATCATTTTTTCTTAGCAACAACCGCTGCACATTTTTTGTTTTTGTTTTTCTTTTGTCAAATTTCACTTGACCAAAGTGGACAACATCTTTGTTTTCCTAGAAATGGAAATAGTGTATATTCAAGTTAAGCAGACTATAGAAGACACAGTTTGAGTTAAAACCTGCTGTTTTACCTGATTCAGATCAGATGTTCTCGGCTTGAAACTGACAAAAATTTATTTGAAAGTTTGGCCAGTTTCTTTAAAACAATAACAGTTTTTATTTCATATGTTTTAGATTTAATTAATTTCTTTGCCTGCCGAATTTGTTTGAGAGATTAGTTAAATTCAGCATTTAATAGTATAATGTTTTAAATAAATGGTCTGAAATCAATACCTGGTCAATATTTATATTATAGCAAGTCTTGAAACTTCAACCAGCGAAATTGATCCTGATCAAGTCCGTTCATCATTAAGGGATCTTGCGCAAAAATTAAAAGAACTTGAACGAGAAAAAGAGGAAGCTTTGGTGAAAATTGACAACTTGCAACGTCAATTGACAAACACAGAAAAAGAAAGAAATGATAAGGAAACTAGAAATAAATCTTTGCAGAAAAGTTTACAGGAAATGGAAGAAGGTGAGTTTCAAAGATAAAATCAAAACACTACAAAATAATTTTCTCTTCATATTTTCCATATTTGTGATCATAAATATTTCTAATTTATTAATAAATAATTTTTTTTAGTTAAGCGTGGTGCTGATGGGAATTTAAGTAGTGCTCAAACAGCTTTGTTGTTACATGAAGAAACTATTCGTCAACTCGAACGTCAATGTAAACTGGCTGAGGACAAGGTGCAGGTGCTAGAGACAAATCGTTCACAGTTGGAGTCAGAAAAACATGGTCTCAAGGGAAAATATTCGAAGTCACACATGAATGAATTGAAACACGAGCATGAATGTGAAGCACTGCGTGCACAAATTGATAATGCTGAATCGAGAATCACGCGTGCAGACCTGAAGAAGAAATCACTAGAAGGTAGGTAAAAGTTATGATGTAAAACTGGCTAGTGGTCTCTTATTTTCACAGTTTTAGGGATAGAGTATGCAAATCTAATGCTTTGTAATTTCTTTAGTAACACTTCTACCTGTCATTAAAAGATCGCTTTTGGTAAACGTTAAAGAAAATTAGTATTTTATTTTGCCTAATACTGTTAAGCTGAAGAGGTCCAATCTTTAATTGTTTAAAAATTCTTCTAGATCAAAGTTTGAATTTAAACGGGATGATCCATTGATAGACCTCAGACCTCTGTTTTCATTTCATTAAGAACAATGCGATTTAGCTGTAAGCATAAGCAAAGATGTACTTATAGCAGCCTAGAGAGTAATTTTAACATTTCAAAATGAATTACTTACAAATATGATTGGTTCTTTTTTATATTTTGGAGATAGCAGCAAAATAATTTAATGCTGCAGTGCGCTGGTTTTCTTTGTGGAGTACGACATCGTACACCGCTCCAGGAGAATTCTCCTGGTCAAATTCCCCCAGAATATTGCTTCCCTGAAAATTCCTCCCTGGTTAACCATCACCCCCTTGTATTTTGTCCATAAAATCATTTTATGTCCTTGTAGAACCAATCCACTCTATAACTCTCTAACTTCAAGATTGAAAAGAAATAACATGAAAAGATAACAACATGCACTTCAATCCAATAAGTCGTGAAGAGATACCAGGGCTGCTCCTAGTCTTCTAAAACACATTGGAAGATGAGCGCTTTTTATTGTGTGATAGTGGTGTAGGAAATTGTGATAGAATGTTTATCTTTGCTCATGATATTGGTGTCCAGCTTCTAAGCGAGTCAGAACATTGTTACGCAGATAATACCTTTAAAGTTTGTCATAGAGTTACCAATTTTATACTTTACATGCTCAATGTGCTGGTTTCATATTTCCTTGTGTTTTCTTGCTGCTGCGAAATAAGACACAACCTACATGCATAAGTTTCTTCGAACAAATTTATTATGGTTGATTTTGAGAGGGCCGTAATCAAGGCTGTGCAACATTTAAATGCCAATATCGATGTGAAAGGATGCTTTTACCATTTGTCAAAAGACATTTGGAAGAAAATACGGGAGATTGGCCATCAGCAGCAGTATATTGACCACCAAGAATTTGCATTGCATGCAAGAATGATTGTGATGCTCTCGCTTTTCTGCCACCGGGCAACATTGTTGAAGGGTTCGAACAGCTCGGCGATCTAGTTCATGGCATGTATATTGATCAGATGGATGACTTTTGAGTATTTTAAGAACAACTACATCAGTCGTTACCAGAGAAATGCACCACACCTCCCACCAATTTTTTTAGTAAACTTGTGGAACATTTTTCACTGGACTTACAATGAGTTGCCAAGAAATAATAATAGTATAGAGGGTTGGCATCGAGGGTTCCAGACACGATTTTCGTCGTGCCATCCTCTTTTCTAGAAGTTTTGGCAATTGTTGCAGAATGAAGACAGTTTAAAGAGAGTCAAAATTTTGCAAAAAATTGTTGGTCATCTACCAGAACTGCAAAGAAGGCGGCGGTACCTCGACTGCGACACACAAATTTCGTCAATTCTCTACGATTACGCAAATTGAAATAAAATGCAATACTTGTGTTCTATAGCGCACAACCTTGAATTCTAAAGACAAGTGTACGTAACATGTTTATTGCAAAAACTTTCATGACACAACTTGCTTGTTTTTTTTTCTAATTTTTTTTGAGTTTCCCAGTTTTAAATAAGTCCAGAAAAAAAGAAAAAAAAAACTTGCGTTGTTCAATGTTTATTTGGAAAACAGTCCCGAGCCCTCTCTCTATTTTACTTGAAAATATCTCCAACCCTCTTCAAGTGTTTATGGACAGCCCCCTCCCCCTCTCTATTTGGATGGTGAGTGTATTCTTAATTGTTATTTATATGCAGGTGTAATTTTTTTTTAAATTTGTTTTTCGTTTACCTAGTTGTTGATTTTAGACAAACAATTTCAAATAAAGAACATTATTAACTTTAATAATATATCTGGCCAGTAAATTCGTTTCTTCTGAGAAAGTATTCTACAAACTTACTTAAGTATTCTACAAATGAAAAAAAAACTTCACCTGAAACGGTGGTGAAAAATTTGTTGAAATAGGTGGTGGAATCTATAAGGTGGATACAATTGGCCACATTTTAGAGATTTTTCTATGAGAGTTTGAGCGTAAATCCATCTGTTACTGCTCGTCCTTATGGAGATGTCCTCTATTTATAGAGATTCTAATGCACTTATTTTCGAAGTTGTTAATTTTCGCGAAAAAAAAGTAATCGCTATATATTGACATAAAAATCGTCATATATTTTATTTAAGTTGTTTGGTGATACCTATAAAAAAAAATCATGCAAATTTATTACTATTTTTTAAACTGTTTTTATTTGTTTTAGAAACTAGATTTTATGCTCTTTCTGACTGTATAGTTTTTACAATAAATGCGTAGAAATAATATAAAATTTAAGTTATTTAGAACTGGGTAGTTTTTTTTTTGCTCTTAGTTATGCCTTAGCAACAGACATTATTTACTAATTTGGGTTGGTTTTAAAGGAAAATCTCTCTCAAGAAATATTTTGGTGGGAAAACCATTTTGAGATGATATTTTTATATCAATGAACTACAAATAAAAAAACCCTACCAAGAAAGTATTTAATATTGGGCCAGTTGCCATGGTAACCAGTTGCTAAGTAACATTTGAATAAAAGCCGTGGTCGTCCCACCAAGAAAACAGAAATAACTGCTTGTCTAAGCGGTCTCATTCTTTGCATATGTACTCATAATAAATGGTCGCACACATATTTACATTGTCGGATTTTTGTAAAAAAATATTTGTTTTCATTATACACCAATCGAAATATGGCACATAAAAATCAATTTTTTGTTCAAAAATCAGCGGAAATTTAAACATAAAATCGTCGAAATTCTGCCAATGTTAATGTATAGCAAATATGATTAGAGATAACCATTTTACACATAAATTATGCGATTGTTATGTAATTAATTATGCGGAAATCTATATTTTTATCAATTTGTATTAGTCCTGACAAATCTTTAATAAAAAATTTTTGCAATCAGCAGTACAGAAGAAAAGTTTTTATATATACCACTTAAGTAGCTCCACATTAGGCTCACAGTGTTCAGTCTCTTTAGATTGGTACTACAAGGACTTAAAAGATTTCATGGACAAAATGTACTAAGTATATCCTGAACTACCAGTTGTGCTAAAACCACAACAAATTTAATATAATTATTATTTTTACATAATATCGAACTTGCACATATTGGTGTCAGAAAGCAAATTCTTAACAACCATTCTCTCTACTTAATAATTATGTATAAAATTAAAAAAAAAAATTACCTCATTAAAAAAATAATAAACAATTTGAAAATAAAAAGATATAAGGATTTTTAAACATTTGTTTCTCAGAAAGCATGTCGCTTAAAACGTAATATGTTTGCTGAGTGGGATGTTATCAATAGCAATTTAAAATGTAATTTTATTTATGATTATAGTGAGAGTTATTTGAAAGATACTTTTGAGAAATTAACTTAAATTTCCAGGCCATATCATGTTTGTTTTTTTTTTATTTCAGTTGATCTTTTCAGTAGGTTTTAAACACCTGGACTGTAAGTATGTAAACATTATAAATTAGCACTCGTCCACAGGTTTAATTTAATTATATTCTTTAGTTTTTCTTTCCATCGTGCATGCATTTATTTTAAATTGTTACTCATTTCTCAGAATGAGTAACAATTGAAGAATGATTAGCTCTCATCTGCATTTTTTAAAAAAGTTAATGTTGTTCTATGTTTTTTCTTTCCATCACCTGTAATTTTATTTAAAATTACCACTCATTTCTCGGAAGTATAATTTGTTTACACAGTGAAGAAAAAGTGATTTTCAAACCACCTTACCAAGATAAGAATCATAGTATTATGAAATTATTTTGATGTGGATTTAAAAAAAGCTGAAATATACATGCTAACATCAAAGTGATAGAAAAAAAACAGGTACTTGTAAAAAATTTCTTGAAAATGTAAATGTGGTATAATTTTTTAAGTGAAGAAAGAGTGTACAAAATATTAATCTGAAATGTTATAGTGTTGGTTGAAATCAGTGTTAAAAAAATCCTTTTAAATGTAAAATTTTGAATTAAACATGTTAATTATTTTATGAAGTGAAAAGATTTTAAACAGTTTGAAATAAAAATGGTAGAAAAGTCAAAACAAACTGAAACCTAAAAATAATTTGTACATATCTAGCTTTGGTATTAATAAAACTATAAAATCTGTTAATTTCAAAAAAAGTAAAAAAGTAATAAATGGGCTGGATTGTAGCATTTATTTAACTCAAAATTGATATTGTTTCCCAAAAATTAAAACTTACCATGATGGAATTTTTCTCTTTATTTTTGTTAATTTTGACATTTGATGTTGAATTTTTAGTATTTTGTTTAATAAAAGTATATTGTAAGTGTAGCATTATGTTTTATAATGCTTGTTATAGGTGATATGGAACGTCTGCGTTCACAACTTCATGAAGCTGAAAATGAGAAACAAATAACAAAAAATCGAGCAGATCAGCTGCAGCGAACTTGTAAAGAACTTGAACAGAAAACTGCAACACTTCAATTAACGGTAATTTTATTTTTCCAATTTTATTTTATTTTTCCAATTTCATTTTAATATCTAAATGCTCGGGTAATTTTTTTCTTGCTTGTTTGAAACTCGAAGAAGTATTTATTTCTTTTTAATACCAAAACACAAAAATTAATAAATATTCTATAATTTCAAAATCTTTCCTTTTTTACCATCTTTAAATTTTATTGTTATAAAATATTTGCAACAAACTAATTAATTTTATAACTCATGACATGCGTTTTATCTCTTTAATAATTAATCGTCTTTTTAAAAAAAACTCGTCATAAGGCAATATCAAAAGAAAATGCCTTGAAATCCGACAATTATCTATCCGACTTCTATCGAAATTTTCATTGCTTTTTTTGCATCAAGTCATGAAGATTTAGAATTTTAAAGAGGTCTTTGCTGCTTAACATGAACTAAAATTCCAAGTTAAAAATCTGTGCAAAATCACTTATATTATTTAAGTTTTTAAAGTAAGATATCTTGAGGAATTTTCGATCATTTTGGATCATTTTTTATTTTTATGGTGTTTTACTGTCTCCACAATGAAATTCCACAATATTGGAAATTTGATCCTTTATGATGTATTTCATAAAAAAGAATCAGTATTTTCTCAAGAAAATTAAAAGTGTGAAGTATTCCTAATATCTTATAAGCTCTCAGATAAAATAAAAATCAAAATCCCTTTCTTTTTCATTACATATCACATTTTCTTTTGGTAAAGATGTAACGTAAAATAAACAAATACATTACATGATAGGTCGAACGGCTGAACACTTCCCTTGCTAAGTATACAGACCAAGAATTCATACTTAAGGAGAAAGTGAGTCTTTTAACTGTTAACACAAACAAAAAAGACTCATCTGTGGTTTTGTTGAACGAAAAAATCCAACAATTGGAACGTAGTCTTATATCAAGTGAACAAGAAAGTCAAGTTTTAAATGAGAAGATTGAAGTTTTAAAAAAGCAAGAGAAACAAAACAAACATTTGAATGAAGAACAAAATAAGAAGATTTTAAATCTACAAAACGAGCTTGCAAATGGAGAGGTTTGCTTATTATTATTTTCTTGTTGATGCGTTGTCCCCCTCCCAATGAAATGTTTCAAATTGTTATATTGAGGAAAATACAGTTTTTGTTTTTTGAATGTAATGCTAAAAAACTTATTTTCATTAGTAAGTTATTTTTGCGATTACTGTTGTTATTATTATTGATTATTATTGTTGTTTAAAAAAATTGATTTTTTAAGTAAGATTTTATGGGTTTATGGTTTTTCATGGGCTAGTGGGCTGGAGTTTGTCTAAATGTGATTATTTTACACCTTAAAATGGCTTTGTGAGGTTATTTAAAAGTATACCCATAGACACATTTCTGGATGGTGTTCTCATTAAATGAATATATTAGTTAACCGTTAGATTAATTAACTCTGCTAAAAATGAAGTAGGGCATTTAAGTAAACATTTGTTAAATAAGATTATTTCAGAGCTGCAAGCAAAAAAATTTAACCAACAACAAAGCCAGCAAAAAAAGTACTATTTTCACTTTAAGATTTCATTTGAAAAAATTTAAAAAGAAAACGAAAAAATACCAATACAAATACTAAGCAAAAACTGTTTATTCCCAGGGGTGGAAATAACCATTGGTCATTGACGATATAAAATGGAATTCTTCTACAATGTCGGTCAAAAAAAAAGTAACTCACAAAAATAAAATAAATCAATTTATGAAATCTCTTGTATTAGTCTATATTGCTTTGTTTCCTTTTTTACATCCAGAACAAAAACGTAAAATGACAACAATAAAAAATTATCTCGAGTAAGCAAAAGTTTGTGGTGACATATTCTATTTCTGTATACAGCAAAGATATTATTACAACATGTGCATTTGCCTGCCTACATTAATAGAACAATATTTTATGTTGCCATATAAACAGTTCAAAGTAAAACAAAAACTAATCTATAAATATTTTTTTATTATGGTGCACCACATGTGTTGTAAAAAAACCCACATGGTTCATAGGCACCATATGAATGAGTAATATTAGAACGCAAAAATTCTTTGCTATTCAATAATGATAATAAGATAGGAAGGTGCGCTGACACTATCAGGTACAGTATGTGCCACAAGCGATTGCAGCTTGTGTAGTTATCAGGTAGAATTATTGAAAGTCCAGTGTAAACAAAAGTTCTATCCAAGTATTACGCTAGTACAAATGTAAACATGTTATAAGTGAACTAATGTACACTTTCTTTTTTGTTTGAGTTAAAACCAAGGTGATATTTACTATAAGCCTAAAAGTCACACGGCTTGATTCTATGACAGGGGCGAAGTTTATGATGAATTTTTCTGTATTTATCAATATTGAACTTTCAAAAAAATGAAATAAAAACTGCATAAATTTACATTCGGTTTAATGTTTTTATTAATCATATAACTTAGTTTAGCAAAGTAATTTCCGTCTAACCCATGCTAGCATGGAAAATGGAGATAAAACTGTATATGAAGAGAAGAAAAAGAAATAAAATCTTCAAAGAATTGTAAACAAATGTTTTGTTTATGCATGCATGTGAAACAATGATAAAGAACATAAAGCAAGAATTTTCAGGCTGTCAAATAATGAAAATAAAAGAACTCGATGGCTTAAAGCCATTCCAAGGGACAATATACCCGATAAGCCAGATACTGTTGTATGTGAAAAGCGCTTTCCCGTAACCTTTGAAAAAATAATTATTCGTGTGAAAGAAAGCCAAAAGAATCCACCCTTAGTTATTGAAAATGTTTCTTAGAGTATAATTCCAACCCCACCTGCTAGTACAAGAAACACAAAAAGGATATCTCTTACTGTAAGAAATTTGTTTAAGAAAAGACATAGCTACTTTTATTAACTTAAAAATGAAATTCAAAGTGGTGGAAATACTTCTTATATATTTCTTAGAAGAAAAACTTTACATTCAATCAAATAACTTCTCCACCGATTTTATCCCAATGTTCTTCATAATGATTTCATTTTCACAAAACATGAAGTTTAAATGCTATCATGCAGGTGTAAGGACATTTATTTCAGCACTTTCTAAAAGCCGAATTACTGTCTTAGACAGAAGGTCGAAAATTCAAGAAGCTGATTGATTTTTGCACTGTGAAATAATTGTTGACAATATAAAAAATTTTTTAAAAGAAAATATCCAAACTATGTCAGCTGTCGATAAAGTTTTTAAAATTATTTAAAACAGCTGAAAAGCCATGGGTTTCAAAAGAAGGTGTTCTTGTTATTTGATTATGTACATATATTGAAAAACATACACAGTAATTGGTTAACCAAGAAGTATAAAGAACTAGAATTTTTGAACAATAATGAAAAATTCATAGCTAAATGTTCTATTCTTGAAAAACTTTACAAAGTAGAAGAAGAATCTTTTATTAAGCTTTCTAAATTGTCTGAAGCATAAATTTATCCGAAACCTATTGAAAGAAAAAGCGTTCCTCATTGTCTTAAAGTCTTTTGTGACACCCATTCTTTATTAGATCAATAAGCTGAACCAAACACTTTCATTGAAAAAGGTCATTTTTGGGAAGTTGTTAGTGTTAGCTATGGTCAAGAAAATAACCTTTATAACATGCATCAAATGTGAATTTGTGCTAAAATTATATAAGATTCTAATATAATATGGCCATGATTGTAAATCTTTTTTTTTGCCATATTACGGTACTAGGACAGTTCTAAGGTCCTTGTTACATTTTTAAAACTAATAATTACCATGTTTTCTTACTTTTTAAATTTGTACCAGAATCTTGATTTCAAAAATCTTGGAAATCCATGGAATCAAAACATTGATAATCAAAGAAAAAAAAATGGAATTTTCTTTTTTTGGACAAAACGATAAATTAATAATAAGCAATTGTTAATAGGCAATAGCTGATAATAATTTTCAGACAATCATGTTCAAAATATTAGAGATTTGTACACCATTAGGATTTCTTTGATTAAGGCAGCTAAAAGTTCAAAGGAATCAGCATTAAAAATTGTAAAGTCATCTAAATAGTTTACATAAAACATTTAATATTCGTTTGGTATTATTTATGTTTTGGAATGAAAGTAATTTTCTTTAGCTAAAGAATTGGTACTTAAAAATTTTAAAGCTCTCTTAGTATTTTAATATTTTTTTTACTTTTTTTATCTTGAATACTTATTGATGTAATCATTTATCAGATTATTCCCAGTTGAAAAAAAAAAAAAAAAAATTCAATTTAGTTTTATTTTATTTGAGTTTCTCCCCTGGCCAAAGCTATTATTCGCATGAATTCAGATCAGTCAGAGCTATCATTTGCATAACTTCTAGACCTGCAAGCTCACAAAAAACTTCGCCCCCAGTCAAATAATCAAGTCGCGCGACTTCTAGGCCTGTAGCAAGTATCGCCTTGGTTAAAACCCAATATGTTTCTATTACGAATCATGATTAGTTTAAGTAATATAAGACTGAATTTCGGTTTCTTTTTTTAACTGGTTTTCGATTTTGTTGCACAAGATTCGGGCTCAGAAAATACAAATTGGTGCAACATTCTAAGATTTGCCTTTTTTTGTCTACTTAAAATATTGGCAAATGTAAGAAATCTAGCCTAGAAATAGCCTTCGAGAAATTAGCTCATAAATATAGCTAGTGTTTTAGAATCTCTACGCTTGTTTTCTTACAAGCTTTGGTTTCTGTCTTCCAAACTTTATAGTAAAATTTTCAAAGTAAGTATGCTTACATGTTGTTTTCATTTTCTTTTAACCATTGTTACTTTTTCTTGTTCTGCAGAGTAACCGCATCAATTTAGAAGGAGAACTCCGTTACACACAACAAAATTTTCAGAAAAAGCAAACTTTTGAAGAAGAACTTTCAAGTAAAGTGACCAAACTTAAAGTAAGTTTTATTTATTTCTAACTGAGGAAATGTTCCTTTCACATTCCTTACACAAGTTGCTATCCATATTTATCTTTAGTAGTGCAGTATAACAATATCAAATTTACCTACGTAATTCATTTGCTAGCATTGTATTTTGTAAGACTATGTTTTGAGGTATGTTATTCGCAGTTGGTAATGCATTAAATATATTCTTGACAACTTAAATAAACAATGGCTATAATATTACCGTGTTTTTAGCAAGAGAATCGAAGTCTGCATGATCAATTAGCTCAACAACAGCGCGACCTAGCGAAAGCAGAACAACAGAAACGAGAATTGGAGAGAAACAATGTTAGATTTGATAAAGAAAATAAAGTTTTGAAAACATCTTTGGAAAAGGTATTATATTTAATTAAAATTAAAATAAACTAAAGAAACATCCTAATTCTAGAGAAGCTTAGCTCTGCTTTGCAAAGCTGTATACTGAGATTGAAGAGAAAAATTGGGATAACCAGTATTGGCTGTCTCTCTCTCTCTTTCAAATTGAGGGTACATGTGCTTATGACAGCTTTTCTATATTGCTATATATTTCAGATGATCGTACATTTGTCTCCAATAGATTTTTGACTTTTATGAACGGGTACCAAAAAGTCTAAAACCTACAAAAGGGTAACGTAGCCCTAACAGTATCTTTCTACCAAAATTTCTTATTTTGGGTAATTTTTCGAAAAATATTTAATTTTTCTAAATTGCAACAGGTAATTCGATTTTTTTATCGCAAAAACTCTTGAATAAGACCTCATCCTCTAATTATTAACAGTTTATTACTTTTTCTTTTCTTGGGGAAATAGAGAAACTTACACCCATATGCTTACCTGCAGAAATTTTTCGGATTATGATCACAGCCCTTTGTACATGCAACATCTGGTCAAAAGAATTACATAAAGTTGCTTCCCGATTTTCTCATTAAGTTTCTTCCCGATTTCTCAAAATATTACATATATTAGATATTTCTGATATTCATTGCACTTTTGGAATTAAGGATTTTGTATGGCATGGTATGTTTTAGTTATTGTAAAATTTTTACTATGGAATGTTAGAATATTATTTCTGATAACCTTAGTTGATAAACGCTTCTTTCTTACTTAAATTGTGGTGATATTAAAAAAGTGTTATGTCTAATCTGTGTTAGTCATGCCGGCCGTCGTGAATAAATTTCGGACATGCTCGAACACCCCTAAAGATGCAAATTTCGATTTTTCTCAGAATGTTACTGCTCACATTAGTTATTGATCAGGAAATGAAATTTTTATTTTTTTAATTGTTTAAAAAAAAAAGCAGTGAGCTGAACCGACACTTCTTTCCAAGTTTTTCGATGGTTTAACAATTTAAGAACCATGGGTCATTATGGAAGTACGGTTTCGCTATTGATTGGTTTCCTAGCTAATGTGAGAACCTATTTATGATATATGTGGATGTAAAAAAATAGTTTTAAACTGAGATTGACGACTGAATTTATCTAAACTTTTTAGATAGAAAAAGGGAAGCAAATACTTGAAGAAGATATTAAACTCTCAAAAAGCGAGAAATCAAACATGGAAACCACAATGTCAAGTCAGGAGCAAATTTTAGAATCTCTGCGTTTGCAGATTACTCAGCTTGAAGAAACAATCGAAGAAAAAGAGCACAGTTTCAATAAAAAGTAATAGTTTCCACGTAAAAATAAGGAATTTTCCTGATAATTATGCTTCATTTTCAAATAAAAAAACAAGCTTTTGATATTTCAAGTTTAATTGAAAGTAATATTAAATAATTTCGAGTAAATCTATTTCGCTGTTATTCTCAGATCTTTCATATTAATGATGCCACTCAAAAGTACTTTTTTCCATATTCTTAAGCACCGTCATACTTTTTATAGATATTTAATTAATAAAATTTTTAATTTTTATCAGTTCTGCTTCGAAAAATTCATAAATTATTTTTGTTTTGTTCATAACATCGTTAATTTTTTAACCATAAAGAAGGAAAAAAATGTGCGAGCGTTTAATCATTTGAGTTTGAGCAAGCTTAAAGTCCAACTAACTTGTATGTAATATACAATAGTTAGCTAATGTCTTGTAAATTAAATAAAATTTAACTATTTTGTTTTATTTCATTGTTTATACATAAATAATACTGCTAAAACACAAAGCATTGTTTGGTCCAAGTTTAACCTTACTTGTTAATTGTAATGTTAATACTCGCCACTTCGACTACGAGCTTAGTATTATGTAAGTTTTATGTATGTAGTGGCTACGTAGTGTTTTGGGCTACGACACAAAAGGTTCGAATCCTAACGGGTATCTATTAATTTTGGGTACATTAAAAAGCATTTAAAATTAATGTGTGTATTTGTTCTCGTCCTTGTCCCAAATTCGTTATAGTGCCTAATTGTTAT
Organism: Euphysa ruthae; assembly: GCA_035046665.1. Taxonomy (NCBI): domain Eukaryota; kingdom Metazoa; phylum Cnidaria; class Hydrozoa; order Anthoathecata; family Corymorphidae; genus Euphysa; species Euphysa ruthae. The sequence continues at coordinate 14,028 of JAUZNK010018450.1, forward strand.
TTCGCGTCATTGTATAGACAAAATATTGTATTTAGATATGCAGCGGCATCTTCCCGCCATCGAGAGGAGATGTCAAAGGAAATTGAACGCAGTAAAAATTCAATATTAAGCTTAGAGCGAACTCAAAATACTCGCGAGCGTGCACACAAACAGCGAACGCGTGGCTTAGAAGAGCAGATAAACACACTTAAAGATCAGTTAAACAAAGAGATGCTTCAAAAGCAGTCATTTATCAATCGTACGACGCAAAAGAACGAAGAAATGAAGGAAATACGACAAAAATTAAATTCCTCTTTAAATGAGGTTTCCCGGAACGTCGACTCACGCGTAATTGATCGCGAATCTCGAAAACTGAACGACACCCTAGAAGCCCATAGTTTTAATGATTCGTCACCGATGTTGACTACATCAACACCATACCCACGAAGGTCCAAATCCTCGCCCTTCTCTCAATATTCTCCTGAAAGTTTAGGAAGTAATGCGATTATGACGCCCACAAAAGATCCTGGGTTAACTTCAACTTCTAGGCAAGCTATTCCGATAACGATGGAGGCTAGACGACAAAATAATTTTGTGTCACCCATAAGAAAAATGAAAAATTCTGAAAATGCTTTAGATGACAAATTTAAATAGTGTATATGTACATTAAATTTTTTACAATGAAAAATTAATTATCAAATTAAAATTAAAGTTATCCTGCGGTAGTGGTATTTGTATATGCATGTCATCAATAAAAGTCTGATGTTCAAATTTAAATTCCTAACTTCGTTATCTTTTTATTCAATCATTTTTTTTTTCTTTATTTTTTTGATTTCTGAAAAAAAAATTTTCAGATATACTAAATATCGACAAGAAATATATAAATGGTGATTTCTAAAAACTGACGTGAAAACATAGAACGAAAGCAGAATTTGATTTTTTTTTTCTACCCTAAAGTTGGGCTTTTGAGTACTGCTAAGATAGCAACTATTTATGTTCATTTGTTGCAATAAATGGATTCTGTGGACTAGATGTATATGCAGATATCATAAATGGAGTTTTTATTAGACGATGTATAAATTATTTTTCTTTTTTAATTAACAAGTGTATATTATTGATACAAAATGACTAAGTAGTACATATATATACATATACATATTATTTTTATCAGATATTTAATTTTGATCATTCATTTTATTTTCTTGACTTTATATCAGGTAGACTATTGCTATTATTAATTTTTTAAATTCTGAAGTTGCTTCAGAGTTCATATTTTATCAGAGAGTCATTTCCACCAATCATTTTGCAGCCTAAATTTCAGGTCTAAACTCCGTGATATCGCTATCGCGAGCAAATTATATTTTGTTGAAATAAACGACTTTGACCAAAATTAACAACAAGCATCAATCTATTAAAACTTAGAACATTCATGGCTTTGTTAAATGATTGAATTTTTGTTCAGTTTTCTGAAAGGAAAATATATATTTTGACTGAAATCGCAGTTTTATTAAATAAATTTTTCTTCGTTTCGTGTGTTTACATGAAGCGATCTCAAACCGATTTGCATTGAACCTAGCTTCCAGTTTTTTAAAGGTCAGAAAAACCTGGTCAATCCAGAGAGATTTTTTTAAGAAGAATTTTCATTTTTTTCAAATAAATGATAGTTCTCATAATTTTGTGTATTTTAATAGTCCTCTAAGTCAAGAAATGATGACCGTTTTTTTTTTTTTTTTTTTTTTTCTCCAGCTGATAGTTATTTGGATAGAACAGCCTATACTTATTTTCTACAGACAGTCAGGGAAAAGTTTGCATTTTTCCAAGCAAAAGTCAATTGAAAAAAGTATATTTTTTATTTTAATCAGTGAATAACTGCGAGGTTTTTTTGTTTAGATAATTCTGGAGCGCCTTGGTTTTACATTTTTAATTTAATTCAGAACGCCCTCGAAAACGAATTAAAAGGAGTGAGTTTTTTTGGATATGAATTTACGAGATTTAGACATTTTTGCGCATATGGTTTTCTGTGATTAAGGGGATTTAGAAAAAATTAGTTGGACAAAGATAACCGGAGCTAAGTGCTATTTTTTTCCAATTTTACAAAAAATTAACATGAAAACTAAAGAACGGCCTTCGATCTTGAGAATTAAAACAAGGGTAAGCGTCTCTAGTTTGAGCTTGTTCGCACATAGTCTATGATGAAATGGTGTGATATACGTCTTGTAAATGGAGTTTACTGCAAACAACTTTTTTAAAAAAAACTTATCTTTTTTACTCGATTTTACATCAGTATGGCTATATATAATACCTTTTAGGGCTCAGGCTGCGTCTGTATTGACGAGAATTAATTTATAAAATCTAGAATAAAATTTCCAACACATAAATTTTTCTGCTTGACACTAGTTTCGCTTCTTTCATCTTCGCTGCCATCAGTGTAGCTTGGACAATTTCCTATAGTCACAGATTTCTTATAAACCTAGTAAATTTGTGAAACAAATTACTTTTGGTGTTATAAGTAAATATACTGTAGTTTCTAGGATCTTTTGAAGTCATGATAATATGGGTCCAGTGCTTAAACCATACAAATATGGCATTATGCTAACTGACACCAAGTTATCAGAGCTACGCTATTAATGTGAGATAATATTTTCTTAGTAAAATGGCATATATTCCTTGTAAAATGGCCAAAATACTTATGAATGTAGAAATGCGTTATCACTTTCTTTGACATTTATGATAATTTAAAAATAATTTGTTTCTACTAAAAAATCCTTGTAAACTAATTCTTTTTTTTTTTAGTTTAGATAAATTATTTATTGTGTATTCAAATGTAGGTTTTTCTTGTGTTTTTATTATTTTTAAGATTTTATTGTTTGTCACTTTTACTTAGACAGAAAAAAAAAATCTTTGATTCATGTTTTCTTATTATTAATTTCTCATTGTTAATATTAATTTCCTTTTACATCACTGACATATTTTTGACCATATTTGGCATAGGCCAAATACGGTCAAAAGTTAAAAATACTCAGAAAAAGCTAAAATTTTAAGTCTATCTATTTGGCTTGGGGAATCGAATAATGGAGTGATAATTTTATAAAATTAAATATTTAGTCCAAAATCAGGGTCTAAACTTATTCCCAAATATGGTAAATAATTTTAAATGCTCAGTAAAAGCTGAACTTTTACGTTCTGCATCTACCTGGTAAGGTAAATCATAAAATAAGAGTCAGAATTTGATGAAAACGAATAATTGGTCCAAAGTTACGGTCTTATCTTATGCCCAAATATGATTAAAATTTTTTTTAAAGTAATGACTAATATTCTAATTAAAGCTTAATTTCTACACCAGTTTGACATAATAAATCGAGAAATGCGCTCAGAAATATAACGAATGTTTGGTCTAAAAAGTGTCTGTCTTCTATAAGTGTCTATGCCAAACAAATAGCAAAAAAATAAATCCTTCAGTAGAAGAAGAACACAAGCAAACTCTCCTATTTCTAGTTTCTGTCGTGGAAGAATATTTGTTCCGAAAAAAACTGCCTCAGGAAACAGTTGTTCCAGTGTATATTTCTTTAATGCTACACGAATGAAGCAAATAACCGAAAAATTCTCCTCGCTAGGTTTATGTACATGCTACAATCGAGTAAACGAAATGCAGAAATTAGTTTCAAAGCAAATCTGAATATAGTATGATGAAAACCAACTAGTTAGACCACCGATACTTGTCACAACAGCAGCTATTGACAATATCGATCACAACTCAACTTCTACTACATCAAAGAACCATTTTCACGATAATAATCTGATTATTTCAGCACAAAGATGAAAACCAGCTTCAATTATTCACGATCTATACAGTCATTAACAATTTAAAGAAATCAGCCTGGAATTGTTTTTATTTTACAGATATAGCGCCACTTCCTTCTTTAAAAAATGAGGTTCCAATTAGTACTGGAAAAAACTTGCGTAAAAATCAATATACATAAATCCATGTAATAGAAGCCTTGAATACGATGTGAAACATGGATTGTCAAAACAATCGTTACCGTCTAATTTGTCAGCATATTATCAAGAAACTTCATCAGTTTTAACAACGCATTCTACTCTTGCAACTTGTATTCATCTTCTAATGTAAGCATCTATTCTGCGACTACGGTGAAACGTATGAAAGTGATAAGAAAAGCGGTTATAGATATTAATCCTCATCAATTGCCTGTTATAATTGGTGATAAATCCACTTAGGCATTACTTAAACAAGCTCAGTGGAATATACTGCGTTCGATGAAGATAAGCTTGTTTGTCATGATGAGCGGGTGACATCTTGAATTGATTATGTAGGGTGTATTAGGTTGGGGTTTACATTTGTATTGATAATTTAGTGTAATTGCTTCAAATTTTTTTTCTCCACCCAACCCGTAACATAACTAAAGATTAAAAAATTATATGCTTTATAAAAATTAGGAATTTCCATGTTGATGACATATGTAATATAATAAACTGCTTTTATTTTCATGCTATAACATACTTGAACTTGAATGATTGAAATTTAACTCTTTCGCTACATAGACTTTTTCTTTTTCATTGTTGTGCCCATGGTAATTTTTAAAACTTTTAGGTATTTTACTAGTTTACATAAAAAATTGTTTTAAGTCAAAACAGGATGTTCCTTTACCCAAAGTTTCATATATTTTCTGAAAGCTTATTAAACTTGCTACACGCTAAATTTTATAAATAACCTAAATCAAGCCAAAAACGCTGAACAAAGCGGCTCACGGTCGGTAAAGAGTCAATAGATTTTTTCAGAGGTATGTTTCCAACTAATATTTTATTTAATATATTTGTTTATTATATCTATAGGCAACTGGCTACAAAGATATGAATGAACAGACATATAACCGTAGAATGAACAATCCACACATCGGGATCTGCTGAAGCACTATTATTAGCAAAAATATAAAGAAAACTCGGTATGTTCATCAAGTTAATGCTTCTATTCTATATATGCTATTAGAAGAAGCAGCAGACTATTCGGACGAAATAGTTTCATTTTTGGGCCGTAGAACACCGGAAAAAACCTCCTCAGTTCGAGTACTGGTACATCTTGCTTGAATTGAATGCTTTTTATTATTAATTGTGTAAAGCATAAGAAGAGGAGATTTTACAATGTTTGTTGATGCTTTAGATCAAGTGGTGTCGTGGATGCTTGCTTGATCACAAAAATTATGCATTTTGGTTATCAGTGTTTCTTCAAACAAGAAATTGTTTACCACTGCAGCACCCTTACATTTATGAACAGTTTAAAAATGGGATATTCGCTGTTGAAAAGACACAAATAATATTTTCGAGCATATCCGATGACCACGTGTATGAACAAAACAAAATAATTAAAGGCGATGGGTTTGCTATTGAAATCTGCATTGTCCAAGTGGACGATATCTGGTCGTCTGGAAATCATGCGATCAATTGCTGCGTTTGAAAGAGATAATATGGACACCAATACGACTGATATTGTAAGCATAAAAGCTTTTGAGAAGTTTAAACAAGATGTAAAAGCAGTGAACGATAATTTTAGAAAATTAGAAAACCCATTCCAGGAGGAAGAAAATATTCTTTACACGTTGGTTACCAAAACTTTATGGAAAATAAAGCATTAAGATCTGTATATGACGCAAAAAAGATAGGGGAAAGGCAATATACAGAGTATAAAAACGAAGTAAGGTAGTAAAGGTATTTTTTACTCCACAATTAAACGTAATATGTTACCTATATTTCGAAATAAATAAACTATAATTTTATCAAAGGAATAACAAAAGACCATGCCTTTAAAACAAGAGTGTCAGATTTATTCCAGTCTTTGTGTTACTTGTCAAAGTAGAGATAGCAATTTGAGTGACTTTTTCTCTCATGAATCATGTATATGCTACATCTATATCTGCTTTTGGAAAACTAAGACCTACCACTAAGTCAAAAAGTAATCAAAATGCTCGATAAACAAATAGAACCCAAATATGAAATACCTAAATATACAGCAATTTTATCGATGGTGCTACAACAGTACAAGATGTAATGGCGAAAAAGTCCAAGAATTTCGAGATGTATTCCAAAAATATGTATATTTCCTACATAACCAACCGCTTTAACCAAGAATCACTCGTTAGAGTTGATCTTGTCATTGATGTATATCTCGATGACAGTATAGTAATAAAACTGGGACCAGAGAAAAACGAGGTTGTGGTAAACAAACTGAAGTTTCTAAAGATACGCCATTATCACAGCAATAAAGTCATTTCTTCGAGTGAACGAAAACAAGTCTGAGTCATTCAAACTTCATACTAGAGAGATTTCAAGAGTAAAAATTTAAAAAAGTATCCGTGACAGTAAATGAAAATAAGTAAATTGTCGTTACAATTAGCAAGCAACAGTTGACACAGACGTTAAAATCACTCTTTCTCTATTCAAATCTTTTACGTTAAATGGTATTGAACTGTCATGGATTGAGTTTAGCGTTAGTATAAATAAAAAATGGTTATCTATCCACGACTTACAAAAAAACTAGGTGTTTTGTGTAATGCTTTGCCCTTTTGGTAAACTTTTGCTGGATGTGACATGGTCATCATTCGTTCAGAGGTAAAGGCAAACTTTCTTCATATATTTGAAGAAGTAAAACCAGTAGTTACTAACTTCTCTATGTTTGATGATAATGTTACAATTAACCAAAGCGACCACAGAGTATTTACGTTTTCTGATGTCAACGAATATCGTTGACACCTTTTTACAAAATATAAGTGCTCATTTGATACCATACCACCTACTAAGGATGCTTTGCACCAACATGTGAAGCGATCAATTTACCCATATGGGAAAGAATTTTTATACTTCTTTTTGAAAATGGTGACCCTCGTCAATAGTTGTTTTATGTAGTTTTTTATACTGCCCTTTAATATGGATGTTTTGTAAGAAAACTGATTATAAATTTATCCATCGTGTTCAAAAACGAGCCTTACGGGTAATCCACAATAACTTAGAACTTGATTTTAAAGAATTGCTTCTCTTTGAAAATAAAATTAGCGTTCATGAAAAACATTTACAGAGTCTAATGACAGAAACATATAAATCTGTCAACAAACTAAAATCCGAACTAATGTGGGATAGTTTTTCTTTAAAAGATGTACCATACATTCTCAGAAATTCCTTAATTTTGAATTTCCCACCTGCATCTAGTTACGGCACTAACTCACTTATTTTTAAAGCGTGTTTTCTTTGGAATAGTTTCCTGCTACGCTAAAAAAGCTGCAAATATTTGCTTTATTTTAAATCAGCTGTTAAGACAATGGATCTGCAAATCATGTACATGTTCATTATGCCGTTAATTAGTTCTTTGTGTGTTTTTGTTTTATAACTAATTATTTTATAATTTACACATGAAAAAAAATTTGTTGGT
>JAUZNK010018461.1:0-21439 GCA_035046665.1 Euphysa ruthae
CGAAAAATGTTTCTCTGATACGTAATTTATTTTAAGATCCTTGACAAAAATGAAATTTTCCAGGAGTGCATTAAATGGCGTTTCATAAAATATGTTAAAAATATCAAAACTTATGCTGTGCAATGAAGAATGACGTGAGAAAAAAGCGAAGAACATAAAAAACCGATATCAACTTCATTCATACTAATTTATGGCGCATTAAAAAAAAAAGTGATTTCATGTTTAGTTTAATTTATCGGCTTATGACTCAGCGGTAGCTCATTCGCTTTATACGCGCTAAGCCTTTGATCTCTACCGCGGGTGGTTCATCTTCTTTTAATAAATTTGCCATTCGATCATCTTACTCGCTAAGCCTCCGGTTTTCACCAAACGTATGAATTTTTCATTAAAAAAAAACATTTTAATATTTTCAAAATCTAAAAAAAAAATATATATATATTTATGTATAAATTTACAGCATACAATTTATTTCTAAATTAGCAAAATGTTTTCAAAAATAATTCGTATTCCAATTACTCATTTTTGGATTATGCAAACAAGCTTAGTAGTAATGGCTTTTAAAACCATACTGTTAAAAGAGGCGTTTTTAACGGCGGTTTCAACAGCATAACTTTTATTTTAAATGCCGTTTTTATCGCTGCTTTTTATAAAATATAAAATCCTATTTAACTGCATTATAGACTGCATTATTGACACTATTTAAATGCATACCGAAAGGTGTAATAAACTGTATTTTAATGCGTTATAAACGACGTTATTAATGATGTTATAAACATTTTTATTTACATAAAAATAATGATCTTAAATTATTTTAAATGTTAAATAATTAACTGCGTTATTTAACGCGTTATTAGAGGAGTTAAACAAAACGTTAAAGACAATATACACGTTTTTGCTTGGAGCGTCACATATACATAGATATTCTTATTTTTTTTTTGAAAGATTAAGGTATACAAAATGATGTCAAGTCCACGTGAGTTTTTTTGGGTATCGTAATCGGGTACATAAAAAAAAATACCCCAAAATATTTAAATTGAGAATTAGGGGTACTTAATGATAATATTTGAATTGGTTTCGTTGGATTCCCCACCCCAAAAAGTATTTAGTTTCCAATTTTAAATTTAATGAGGCAAATATTTAAAAAGTTATCTAACTTTAAACCTCTAGATATATGTCACGATTCTGAGAAGACAAATTCTGAGGGGACAAGGGGGGCCTGGCCAATATTGGCCAAATTTTAAACGGACACATCTTGGGAACCGCTTGGAATTATGGTCTGGAATTTTCAGGGATTTCATGTTTTACAAACTGCAAAAGAAAAAAAGCATATAAATCTGAGACATATGGTGAAATTAAAAATTTTTTCTGGCTCATATAATATGGAATTACCCATTATCCAATGCAGAATGTGAGCGACTTGTCTTGCTTCTTTGGCGGCAGCTCACCAAAGAACGTCAGAATACCTGGATGGAACACTTCCACGGCATGTCGAAAGGCATAATTATCCCTCTTAACATAAAGCTTATAAAACGCTCTCTCTTCATTTGCTGAAATTATTGAGATGCTGAAGCGAGGCTGTGATCTTGAAGATATTCAGTTATAGTTGATATCTCTATCATCTGACGAAGACACTGACATATCTTCTGCAGATGAATTATATTAGGAACCCATTTTATTTTTATCACCGTTATTTTTTAGTATGTATATAACCATGTTAATTTTTTGTGGCATTTATGCTGTGTTGTATTTATATTTAATTGGAAATACTGATGGCTCGACTGCTAAGCAATATAATATGAACTCAAAGTAGTCTTTCAAAACGTGACTAAATAAATTTTGTTTTTCCTGCACTTATAAAACTATATAAAGAAACTCAGATTCAAAACATTTGTAAATAATGAAATAAAAATCATTCTGTTTATTTGGTAATTTTTAAGAATTTGTTTTATTTTTAACTATTGGTTTTTGCTTGAAGGCAATTTTTTTAAGGTTTTTTAAAAATTTTTTTTAGCTAAGTGTAAAAGGTTGTTGGACATTTATTTAGTCTAATGGTATTTATTTTCATTATCACCTTTTACCATATATTAACATTATAACAAGGATGTAAAATTTTGAATAACGCTGAGTTTGTTCTTTATTTTTTTTTGTATGATGACATGATTTGATAATACGACAGTCTTCTTCCTCTTGAGCTTTTTTATTTCATTGTTAAAAAGAATTCACTAAAATGAGATGTAAAAATTTATCATAAACAAAACAAACTTCTTTAAGTAGTTCTCTTAATAGAATATCTGCAAGATTGTTATATTTGTGGTTTAACTTTCTTTAAATATGCGTAATTTTATGTTAGACTCAAACTAAGCGGTTAGTGTGCTATAATAATTATTTAAATGTGATTATCAAATAATTTACCCCCTTCCTTTTTATTTGGGTTGATCTTTTGCCACAATTATGTTGTTATGATACAAATAGAGGCTTATATAAGGATAAAATATAATTAAATTTGTTCTTTTTACTAAAGAAAATTTTGTAACAACAAATTATTCTTTAAGAAAAATAAACACTCTTTTATCATACACCTACAGTGCAGTAAACGACAAAATATGCATCTCAATAACATCATAAAAATGTACTTATTTTTAAATCATCAAATAAAAATTTAAAGTAAACTTACAGTAAGTAAATGTTGTTAATTTATTTATATTTGCTTCTGGTTATTGATTTTTATGTTTCAAGTCATAAGGAATTGTTAAAGTTATGTAAAAAAAGTCCTTAACACAATAAAGTTATAAGGACTTGGATTACTAGAAAAAAAACAGAACTAGTATATTGTAATAATTAGAAGTAGTAAGAAATTTTTAAAAAGTGGAATTGCTGGAGCGACATTTTGCGTGGAATTTTTTTGCCTTGCGATTTGCCGCACTTCCCATAGCCTATTGAGGCATTTTTTAGCCACCAACGAGTTTTCATAATTCCGAGGGCTCTATATTTATCACCAGTTTCCCCCAGAACGTGAAATTATATTGATCTCTTCTTACCGGTTTTCTTTTATGACTTTCTTCAAAAAAAATTATGGCCTGATTTTCCCAAAATAATCTCTTAATGATTTTTTAATTTAAAAATTTAATTGTTCTCAGACAACTTGGTAAGAAATTTTGTTCAAGTTGATGTTTTTGCCATTTTTCCAAGACCTTATTTCTGATTTTGTATTTTGTTAAGTTGTTAAGTATTAAAAATTTTATTGAGTACCAAGTTTTGTAAATTTTATTGAGTACCTTATTCTGTAAATTTTATGTTAAAAATAATGGCAATGTTACAATTTTTTTCCAGTATCATATAAGAAAACGAGGCAAATGACGAGACAATACTGGATTTTTAATAGAAATTCTCGTTGCCCTAATTGTAGAGTAAGCAAAGCAAAATTTTTCATGATTTTTTATTTTTAGGTCTCTCTAAATTTGCTCATTAACTTTATTTTTTTTGCATAAAGGATGAGAAACGAATTTTTTTAAGATTCTGTCAAAAATTTATTCTCTCTATAATCTGGGTAAAACTTATTTTTGAAGAAAATTTTCTGTAATCTGATTTTGGGGTAAACAAGGCAAATATAGACCAAAAAGTATGTATTTTTTTTATTTTTCCTGAATCTGCTTGCTAACTTTTCTTGCATGAAGTTATATTTAAAGGATGAAGAATAATTGCTCTGTTCCAGGTTTTCCTGAAAATTCACATTGTTGTCAGAATCTGGGAAAGCTAGGTAATAGTAGTAATTTTCACATATTTTTTGAGATCAATTAATTTTTTTCTTTTTCGCATGAGGTTAAGGGCTATTGAGGGTAGTGATATGTTGATAATGGCTTTATGAAAAAATTTCTCATTAATTAGGCAAAAAATTTGATAATTATAATTTTTATTCAGTTTGGATAAGATGATTTGTTTTCTAGAATTTTATTGTATTATCTCCTTATGTTTTGATAGTCATGTTATGCTAACCCTTGTGGTACCAAACTCTTTTTACATTAAATTTTAATATCTGTTATTAAAAGTTCATTGAAAACAATTGATTACTATTTTAAACTGTGACAAATAGTTTTTTTTTGAAAAAATTCTAATAAAATATTTTTCACTATCAGTTTTACTTGAATGAATTTTGAAAACTAAGCTTTTCAAAACATTACAAAAAATCACTTGTCTAATAACTTCTAAAGAAAATAATGAAATGAACCTTGCTACAAATAATGGTGATTTCTTACACAAAACAGAGCATGCCGTTTTAGATTTTTTGCTTTTTTAGATGTATATGTCCACTGGTTCAATTCTTTGGAACAGATGAAGAGGTGAGTATATGGAAATTTATAAAACACCATATCAACCTCTATTTTTTTAATGAATTCATACATCTGTTTTTTTTTTTTTTTTCTTTCTTTCTTTCTGTTTGAGAGTAATATTTACTTAACTAAAATTGACACACAATTTTCTGGAATGTCCTGGAAATTAATTTTTATTTCAATTTTTGAAAAAAGCTTCTTGAGTTTTTGGATTTAATTTATTTGTTTATTGGATAAAAGTTAGCATTTCTATGTCAATAGCTCCATCAGCCATTTTCTGTAATGTTTGGCTTTACCTATAACTTATATGTTTAAAAGTATAAGTATACTTGGAATTTTAAAGTTGTTTTGACCCGATTTCTTCCTATCCAGCCCAGAGAGGATGCAATCTTACAAAAGGGTTAAATTTTAACTAAAAATAATCCTTGATTTTTCTAAAATATCTGCGTTACCATCTGTTTTGGCAAGAAGGATTGCAAATATCTTATTACTCATAACAACTGTTGCCTGGAGCTTTAGAAACGTTTCACTGAAGAAATTTTTGATTGAATAGAGTGGATTTTCCCTTGCGGTTTGTTGTGAGGAAGAAAATCCAAACAGAAATCAGTTTTATCAAATAATAATCATTCACAGAGTTTTCTTCTGACCCCTTTTAATTTCTTGAATTGTTGTGTTGTCTTTCATACTGTCACAGGTTTATGGAAATCATTATTTATGATACAAGTGTAGCTTTTATTTTTGTTTCTGGTATGTTGCATAACCTGTTTCAGCAGGATTGTCACAGTAGAGAGAAGATAGATCTTTGATATTGATATATTATTTGTAATGGTGTTTTATGTTAAAATTGTTATTTTCTCCAGATGTAAGAGTTTTCTAAACCTGTATATGTGTGGTAAGCTTTTGAACAATTAATTGAACGACGTTAATCAGAAAACAGATAGCAGTGAAGCCTAAGAAACACTTGACTTCTGCTAGAATTTATTTGATAAATTTCTTTGACTTTTTTTTCTCAAAAGAGGATATTTTTCCCTGATCACTTATTTACCTAAAATTTGATTTTTTTTTTTACATAATAAAAATAGCACAAATTGAGTTTTCAAAAAGCATTCCTTATTAAAATATTCTTTGTTACAATTTCTTTTTATTTCCTTGATTTTCCAAGAAGTAGTAAATAATCTATATTATGTTTTTCAGGAATGATCATCTGAAATCTTGAAACAGAATGTAATTTATATGTAAACTGTTAAGTAACTTCAATGGTTCTTGGATTTACAGAAGAATACTCTCCAATTAGTAGACACTGTTGGTGCAAAAAAATTATGTATGCTAATTGGAGGTGTTCATTATTTGGAAAGTCGGTCTTATTTCTCAAAATTTAGAAATGTTACATTCGTATTAGGTAGTCAAGATAAATGATTTCTGGACACCCAGATGCCGGGAAGAGTGTGTGAGGTGTGGTTTATATGATTAGTTTTGTTTATGGAGTGAATAAATTTTTTGATTTTACGTGAGATGAGTCATGTTTCCTCGTCAATGATTGATTTATTTACCCAGTCATGGTATGGTGTTTTACTCAGCATGTTGTGATGTTTTATTGTTAGGTCGGCTTTTTTAACTGGGTGCTGATGTTCTCTATGCATTTCTTAATCTTACGTTTGGATCCCCTAATGTATATTGATGGTAATCTTCTCATGGAATGCGATAGACCATGTGGTTTTTTTCATTTAGAGAAAGAGGTTCTATTGAATGCAAGAATAATTTGGTTAGTGTATGAAACAGATATAAAGTTGCCCGGGTTTAATGATGATGTAAAACAAGTTTTGAAGCTTTACTAACATTTGAAATATACTGATTTTGTTTGTTTTAGCTGCCAAATCGTTTGTTCTTCGATTTTTAAGCTTATAAATTTGTTGATGAATAAATTCTGTAGTGTAATTATTAGTGGGACGTACTGAATGTAGATGTTGGTATTCCATTTCAAGTTTGTTAGAGTCAGTAATGATGTCTTTAACAGGATGTAATGAATTTACAGTGCTTTTAATTTTAGAGCGGTAAGAATTTTAATTAAGCTATTGATCAGTGTGTGTATGTTTACAATAGATTTTTTTTGAGACTGATTTTTTGACATGGCATTTACTTTTTACTTTAATAAATTTAAAAATATTTAAGAAAAAGAATGATGTTAATTTATTGCATTTTAACTTTTCAACTAAATATCGACAAGAAAAAATCAATAAAAAAGAAAAATATCTTTATTTAAAGTAATTGTTAATGGAACTTTGTTTAACTTGGATAAAAAGAGCTTGAAAATTCGGGGGGATGGACAGTGGCATTATCCAAGAATAAGATAACATCTTTTTATCATTTGACAATTAAGGGTGTCTTGCATCAAAAATTTTTAATCATTAAAACAAAGACTTCAGCAAGTTTATCGGGTGCACTAGCTAAGCAAAAAAATGTTAGGGTCAATTTCCAAAAATTTTTGTTTTAGACCAGGTTCCCTGAACAAGATCATTTTAGACCTAAAAACACAGTTTTATACATGAAGTTAAAAGACTGTAGTGAGAATCTTGGATCCAAATGGCTACTTGTCAAAAATCTCGTTTTTTTGACATTTGGCCAAAATATATTAATTTTAAATCTAAAAGCAAAATTTTTGAATTTTATAATTTAAAGATAATTTGTTTTTCTGCTCTTGTTCAAAGTTGCAAAATATCTTTTGCATCGTGCATATCCTGTCAATTTACCTGGTTATGTACCTAGTCTAAAAATTATATTTTGCATTTTTCTTGAAAATTGTGTCCTTATTCTGCTGAATTAAAAAAAAAAAAGAAAACAAAATTTTTTTTTTTTTTTTTTTTTTTTTTGATTAACAGAAACTAAGAAATGTGACAATTTTATTTTATTTTAACTTCCAGGAATTCATTAGTCACGAAGTGCTTATTTTATTTTGCTGAGTGTTTTCTATTTCATGAGGAAAATTATGAAGTAAATTCATGAAGTAAATGAAAAGAGTAAGTTGGATTAATGAATCTCCAACATCAAAACTATTCAAATACTGGATTTTTCAACCTCAACCCTTCCCAGAAATTTTTGTGGTTTTAATGTAATAAAAATATCCCAGTCTATAAAAATAACCAGTCTATAGCTTATAGATATGAATTTTGCCTACGACATGCAAAGAGTTTTCTTATAAACCTCTTTATTTATGTTGGCCATATCATCAAGATCTGTATCAATTATTAATTTTATTTATATGACTCCTGGCATAGCCAACAGAGTCCTATAAATTCACCCCTATCATTTTGTGTGTCCATTCACTTATTTTTCTATCTGTACTGACCTCAACTATGCCCAGATACGGCCACCTGCCAAAAATTCTGATTTTCTAGGCCTAGGGCTTGAAATGTGTCATATTTGTTTTAAGAATGACATTTTTAGAATTGTTTAGAAATACTATTTAATTTTGTAGTAAGTGAAAGAAACTCCTTACTAGAGTTTTTTTTTAAATTTATTAATTTTTTTTTATTTTAATTATTATACATTTAAAAGACTACAGAGGTCATAATTTTCCAGAAATATCTTTAATTTTTTTCAAAGGGTTAATTTTGGACATCTCTTGTATCATATAAAGAGTGATAAAAAGTGAAAGCCACAAACTGTAATTTTGTGAGAATGCTACTGTGGGTGGTGATGTGTGTGAAGGAAGTTATGGTGTGTTGAATCAAATAATTATTGTATATTTTTGAAGATTGTGATGAATGAGTTTTGTTAAATTTTTGGTACTATGAATGAATTTTATGAATTTTTTTGCTTCGTTCTAGCAAATAGGAATACATAAAAACTATAATCGCTCGTCCTACTTGCAAGGTCAGGTTTCTAACTTTTTAGTTTATTAAAAAATACATCTATAAACTTTAAAAAGTTCAAAACCTGACCTTGCAACTAAGATGAATCAGTATCAATTTTTTAATTCTTAATTATTCTAATTGATTTCTTTATTTTTAAATGAGTTTTGGTACTAGTATAAGATATGGTCTGCTCATTAAACTTTGAAAGTTTTATTGGGAGGAAAAATGAGAAAACTTATTTGATTGTAGGCTATTAGCTTTACGTTCATTGTTTTAAAATAATGTATTAAAATAAAGTCATTAGAATTTTCCTATACGTATACTTCGAAATATGATTTTTTGAAGATATTGAGCTCCAAATTATTAAAGACATACTTTTCTTTTAATATCAAATGTCTTTTTAATTGTTTATTAATTTACCACTTCTCAAGCATGTTTTTGTAAGTTGTGTTTTCTTGTTGAGTGAGTACGGCCCCAAATTATATTTCCATGTTTAACTGGTTGTCATTAAGACTAAGATACAATAACTTGTTGTTTAGTTTTTTATAGTTAAATATTGCTGGTTCTGTAAAGTTTTCCCAATGCACTTAAAATTTTATATTCTAAAATACTAATATCATTTACCCAAGCTGGATTTTCATCAACTACTTTTGATTCAAAAAAGACAGTGTGTTAGATTGTGCTTGTTTTTATTATTTTGTATTCCATCGTTTATGTTATTGCATAACTTTTTATCAGTGATCAGAATATTTAATAGGAAAATGTAACATTTATAAATCCTAATTTACCCTTTAAACTTTTAAAAACTTTTGGATGTCAATTTAATTTTGCCTAGCAGCCTGATGCTGCTTTTTAAGGTCATGGTCAATCATTAGATTATTTATTGACATGTTTATTTTTAGGCGTTGTTAAAACCTTTGCTTGGCGAAATTATGGAGACTATAAAATTGCTTTTAAAAGATGATGAAGTACGTACAAAATCCGGTTTCATTACATTCTAACACTGAATGTTTATGAAGTATCATATAAAACAATGTTATTGCAAAGTACCTAAAATTCTCATTTCATTACAATGTGCCCTTAACAGTTTTTTTATCCAAAATTTAATAAAATTGGTGATTTTTATTCTAAATGTTTCTAATTCTTTCAAAGAATAATGACTAATTTTCAATAATGTATACTTGAGTTTTTTGTAAAAGATATTACGACATTCATGTGACACATCTTAAATATTTGTGTATTTTTGGTGTTTCTGGTATTATAAAAATGTAGTGTAGTTTACTAGACAATGACAAAATTCTCTACTTGTAGAAGATGTCAGATATCTGCTCAGAGCAGTGAAAGTTGCTTGCTGTGAGAAGTTAAGAAATTTGTTTTGCTATTAGTGATCAGGAAATCATTTTACAGAAAAAAAAAGGATTGTCTAAGAGTTTAAAGATTTCGATTTGCTGAGATTTTTAAAATTGGAAAATTTATCAAGAGTGTATGATTTATACTGCAAAGTATGTAACCATTAGAAAAAATTGCATGTAAAAAACTATTCTGCACTCCAAGAAACTATCCATTCATTATGATGATACTGGAGACCGACTAATCTGTAAACAAATTGCTATTAAAATTGATGATATATACTGGTAAAGGAATAGGTATTGTTTGTAACTATGTGAGTTTTTGTTCACAAAACTGAAGACATTTAAAAACTTTTCAATGTTGAAAATGATTAGTTTGAATTTCTTTGTTATTTTAACTAAAACCAAACTGAGACAGGATTTTTACTCAATATGAAGACAAGATAAAAGGACATTTTAAAATTTATACAGTCAACCCTCTCTAATTTGAACTATTAGGGGGATTTGAAATTTGTTCGAATTACAGAAAGTTTGAATTATACGAGTTTTCACCAAATCTTTATATTTGCCTAATTTTCACAAGTAAGGATGTTTTCTATGAGATATATTGTATTTATCTGGTAGGAAAATAGGTTGGAGTAATGAATTACTTTATGGTTTTCTCTTTCAAAAACTTTGTCGAGCTCCTTTGACCATTCATCGAAAAGGAAGCTGTTCATCCAAATTTTTTGTTACGATCGATACCGACAGGGAAGACTTGCAATGTTCTTAAAACATCTTGGCTTAGCAGGCTTGCCAATTACAAACATTGGCAACTTCTCCCCCAATTCATTTGCAGCTGCCATTCCAGTTATTCAGACTTTACTGTGTTTACCACCCTGGCATTTTTGCCCTTTCAGATGCAAAGTTTTTGTGGGAAGTCCTTGGTAAAATAACCCAAACTCATCGGGATTGTATATATCCCTCAACTTAAATCTTGACAGAATTGTTGGCAAGGAGGTTTCATTCCATGCATTTGTAATTTCAGGGGTGACTGACTTAGATTCCCAAGATACTTCCTTGAATGAAATATTATATCGTGCTTTCCAAGCATGCAGCCACTCATCTGAAGCCTTAAACTTCTCTATATTCAACTTCTTTGCAAAATCAAGAATTGTCAATTCGATTCTGCAATGCAATGGCTTCAATATTTGTGATCTTCAAAACATTGTAAGTAAATCTCAAGCTTTCTTTACAACGAAACAGCCATGGCAAATCCAACAGTTGAAACTATTTGTCATCAAGACGAGTTGCCACTGATAGTCACGAATTGTCTTGAATTTGAAACGTACATCATGTTTACAAGAATATTTGGACTCCGATGCTTGGAGAAATATTGCAAGTCTGACGATAGCCAGAAAATATTGTTGACAAATTTGCTGTTTGCGTGGAAAAAGATGATTGAGTTGTCGGTCACTTGAAAAAAGGAGACTGGTAAATTTGCCAAGATGATTTTTTACTTCATCAGAAGTGTTGTGTATTCCCAATGCTATGTCAAGGTTACTGGAAAACGATGTAACTTAGGTGATGGAGAGGGGCTTCAAGTTCCTTGCAAAATTTGTATCACAGGACAAAAACACTATTTAGATGTATTAATGAAAATTAATGAAATTTGATGATCAAAAACCGTCATTTGTTTTGTCAAATTTGTTTGAAAAGTTCGAATTACAGAGAGTTTTTATTCCAGGGGACCTTGCAAAGCCGTTTGAATTAGTAAAAGTTTGAAGTACAGAGGTTCGAATTACACATTTTTGCTATAAGGGTTTCATAGGGAATTCTGAAGGGACCGAGCAAAGCAGTTCGAATTAGTGAAAGTTCGAATTACACGAGTTCGAATTAGAGAGAGTTGACTGTATTTTTGTTTTATTAGCAGCTCTACAGTAAAAGCTGTTTTTGAACGCTGGAGATGCCAATGATTTTACAATTTTCTGTTTGTCAGTGCTTCTATTTCACAAATGTCTGTCAGTGCTTTTATTTCACAATTGTCTGGCTGTTAGTGCTTCTATTTCACAATTGTCTGTCTGTCAGTGCTTCTGTTTCACAATTGTTTGTTTGTTAGTGCTTCTGTTTCACAGTTGTCAGTTTGTTAGTGCTTCTATTTCACAATTGTTTGTTTATCAGTGCTTCTATTTCATAATTTCCGGTTTGTCAGTGCTTTTAATTACTTTTCTCAAACTCCATTCAATATTTTTCTGAAATTGTGAATAAATGAGTAGAGTTAAAGTTTTAGATATTTAGAAAGGCTGTTAAAATGTGGGCATGATGTTTATATTTTTCTGTTTCAAAATGTTATGCTGTATTCAAAGAACTACTAGAATTACATTGTTGAACTTTATTAAATGGTCTTCTAAAAACATTCTGGCTGTAATTTGAATTTGACTAAAATTTTCATTTTATTTTCTTTACAAATATTTAGGAGAAAGCTAATGAAGCCTTGGACTTATTTGATGAACTTGTTCAAATTGAAGTTGGTATAATTGTTCCTTATGTTCGATCTTTAGTTCAGTTCTGCATTCAGGTAAATATATTCTCTATTTTTACAAAAGTTTAAATCACTTTAATTATTTGATTAAAATAGCTTTTAATTTGTGAATCAAATTCTTTTTTGTATTTATAATTTTTTTTTTTTTTTTTTTTTTTGTGTTATTTGTTACATTTTTTGATATTTTCAACTTACAAATCTTAAATTATTTAAAGAATTTAATTTGGGCTTGATTAGAGTCATCATCATACTGTTATGGTCAGGAAATCCTGTGTACTCTTTGGTAAATATAATTTCATTTTTTAAATTGTGCTTTAAATCTTTGGTGTCTTGATTCATATGGCCACTTGTGGGGTATTTTATCAAAAACTTGCCAGCACGCACGGGTAAATTCATAAATTTTTCGGACGGCATAAGTGTAAGTTTTCACCAAAACATTTTGTTAGTTTTTTCAAATGAAAATCTTGGATAGTAAGAAAAATCTACTGAAAATATTGCTGTTTTTCGATCATAGGTTCGAGTTGTTCCAAATGTTGTTATTTTAGGCACAAAAGAAATATTTTGAAAGTTTTCTCAATATCCACCTTAAAATTTTTAAGATTTTGGAACATGAAACTGGTCCAACCCATGCTTGCATGGAAAACTATTGTTAAAGCAATTAGAGGACAATGAATTACTACCAAGAATCACCATTTTTGGACCCAAGGTGACCAGTAAAGTTTTACAATTATTCATAAAGTCTATATTCCTTTTCTGTTGAACTTTTGTTTGATTTTAAGAACATTTTTTTCTGATCAACTAAAATTATAATTAGTCAACCGTTTTGAAAATTTTTGTTAAGCCCGGTGTCCGAGATCTATTGTTTAGATTTTCGCTCAAGATTTATTGTTGTGATTCAGTCGAAATTGTGACGATAGAAAATATTTTTCTGATAGTTTTGGCATGTTAGTCATTTTGAAAAAGGATCCAATTTGTACAAAAATCACATTTTCTATGCTCTTATTAATTTGAAAATTTATATTATAGCAAGGGATGATACAGGAATTTAATTTGGATAGCGGTATTGAAGCCTAAGACTCCTTCCTCTTGCACCTGGGAGTATGTGGGCACTGTAAGCCACCTCCTCCCCCCATGCGGGGTTTGTAAAATTTTCGTATCTTTAAATATCAGTTGGCAATATAAACATTTTATATAGGTGCTTAGTAATTATATTTAATATAGCAATGGACAACCTAAGCCCATACTGAGAACAAAAATATATTTTTAAATTTTGTATTTATATTTTAGCTTGTTTAAAACCCACAACATAATTTTTTTTAGTTTATTGATCTTTATTGATTATGGATTTGAAACCCACTTCTTCTGCACTGTGTAGCCAATCCATTCTTCCAAGAAACGGCCAGTAATTTTAAATAAAAATATTTGGCAATGGAAAGAAAAGCAACAGAACTACAATAGAATTTAAAATCAACCTGTGGACGTCAGTTAATTATTTATAATAGTATTCAAATATGTTTACATACAGTGTTTAAAACTTCAGTGTTCAAAAATCAACTGAAATATAAAAATTTGTGGCAAGAAGTTTATAAACATATCTTTTTAAATAACATTACTTCTACCGAATGATAGTTTTTTTTTTTTTTTTTTTTTTTTTTTTTTAATTTTAATTTTATATTTAAGAATGCCAGTTCCTGGGATCATCATAACTAACATTAAATATAAAAATATAGTGAATGAGGGCCAGTAAATTATACATCAAAATATAAAGAATATTGCTAAAAGAAGCAAAGTTAATCGTAGTATCCATTTTTTGTCATAAAGAAGTATATTTTACGAAAAAAATATTTGTGTTTATTCATGCCGATTTTAATTATGATAATTATTCCAAAAAACTGATGTAAAAATGGTAGAAGATAGCAGTGAAATGTACTTGTCTTGAATTTTATTTATTACTCATCTCTTATCTCATCTCTACTTGCTCATCTCTCATTGCTCATTTTTCATTGCTAATTCATAATATGTTGAATTTGGGCACAAGGATACTGATTAGCGGTTACCGCAAAAGTATTTGGGCTATATTAGGGCCTGGATAATAGAAAGTTTTTTTTTTTTTGGTTATTTTCACTTCGTCATTTTCAAATTTTCATTGGGCTATGTTCCCAAGTCCAAAAACTTAATTTTAGTCCTACAGTTACATTTTTAAATTTTACTTAAGACGTTCCTGTTCTGCTAATTTTTTTTTTTTTTTTTTTTTTTTTTTATTAATTTTTTATATTAGAAAACAATACAGAGTAATTAATGTAAAATAAATGTGTAATTAATATGCAGTTAAAGGTTGTTGGGAATCTAGTTTAACAATGCATGCAATTTCAGTTCAGCAGAAGCACAGGTTTTTGAAAAACAAACAATTAGTGACTACCAAAAACTTGAAATAATTTCCAACATGAGATATTTGCTATTTTTTATATGATTACTCAAACCATAACTGACATCAAGTATAATTATAAATTGTAATTGTTCTATCCTATATGTTATAAGTAGGAGAGATCTTTAGCTTAAATACTGTTCTTAAAATTCTGTTTTATGTAGTGTTACAGTTTAAAGATTTTGATTTTTCAAAACCCTAGTTAGAATGCTCTTGTGTATACGATGTGTATATTATATCCAGTTTTAACATATTTTTACAACCCCAGAGGCCTGTTTTAAGCTAACGAACACCTGAAGCGTGATGTCTGTTATAAAATTGCTATTAATCTTAAACAGCGAGCTTTATTTATTTTCATGATTTATTTTTTAGATAATGGATTGTAATGAGTTTAATGATGGGATTCGAATTAAAGCACTATACCTTGTATGTTGGGCATGCAGAAGAAAAAGCAAGGTACAGCTTCTTCTTTTTGTCTTTATTCTCAGTCCATTTGCAATCCACCCCATATAAATTTAAAGAGGCAAAATCTTAAACAAACATGACATGTACAGACTGAAAAAAGAGGAAACAGTAAAGGTAACTTTGATAATAAAAATTAACAAATTGAAAATTAAAGATACCATCTTTGTCTTTGGATGTTTGATTCCATAAATCAATCAGCAGTGAATGGTAGCCACTATTCACTAATCTCATGTAAATATGATGGAAAGTCATAAAAGAGCAAATGAAATTTTAGTCATCTGAAAAGTTAACAGGGTTCCATTCTTTATTATTTTATTACATTCTCTCCTTATTACTTCGAAATTTATAAAATCATAGCACTTGTAGAATTGCATTATCTGTAATTTTTAAAGTAAAATTTTAAGAAATTTCTTTTGTCTGTGTAAAAACTATCTCTTGCTCTTTATCCAGACATGCTTCATCTGATTTCATTGAAATTTGTGTTCTCTAGTTTTTCACCTATGAAAGGTTAAGAAAGGGATTGACTGATATGTTGTGACAAGTTTTATCAAGGACTTAAAGCAATAACATGGAATAGAAAATCTCACTGATGAATAATATCACATCCTATACCTCTAGAGTGTGAGTTAGGTTCTGAAGATGACGTTTAACATCATTTTTCTAATTATTTGAAAAACTTAAATTTCCTAATTTTACAGGATTATTTTTTATTACATGTTTTTGAGAATAAAAAGAATAATTGACTAACATTTTATTTGGCTAGTAATTTATAACCATATAAAAAGTTGAAACGCTCTTCTATGCTTTTAGAAATAGCTCTTTTTATTTATTACTTTATCTTTATTTATTTATTTATTACTTTATCTCATGCCAAACAAATGGATTTCAGAGAAGAAAGTACTTAAATTTTTTTTAAAAATAGGATAAATAAAAAATTAGCAATTTATTCTGTTTATAAGTTACTTTGTAGTTTAACAACTACTAGGTTTACTTTATATCAACATAAATAATAAATTATTCTTGAACCACCATTACTTTGTTATTTCTTTGTTATAATGGTTTTTATAACAAGATAATGATACCTAAAAATAATGTAATAAACTTGTTTAGATGAAAGGTATTTTAAAGAGAAGAGTTTAGAGTTTTATTTAAACTTTCTTGCTATATCAGATTTATATTTAGCTTTTTTTATATATAGCAGTGTTATGGTATTTTTGGAATTTTTCATTTAATTTGATCTTTTGAGTAAAGATTACCTCAGATAAGAGCTTAATTGACTATTAGAAGCAACAATAGATTTAAATGTTTTTTATGGCGAATTTCATTAACCTATTCATAAAAATAAAAACAGCAATTTTTAGTGGTAATTTTCCCAAAGTATGCACAAGCCTAATAATATATTGGCAACTACAAATGTAGAATAATTAGTCGCAATTTGCCCTGATCTTGGTAAGTTCTTACCTTGTAACTTTTTGAGCAAAACCAAAAAACCATTTTTTTTTTTTGGGTTCATAAATCAGACCCAGCCTCCTCAATGAAAAATTACAGCAGGTGGTCATATGAAAAATTTTACCAATGATGCCTTTAGGCTATATTCAGCTGAGAATGACAAACATCATCAAAAGATTGGTGGCAAATTTTCTCTATTTGGTTATACTTAACTAGTCAAAAAACATCACAAATTTTTTACTGACAGAAAATAAAGAGTTAGCTTCTATTGATGACAGTGTAGCATAGGTGGCAAAATGGGCAAAGAAGCTTCACATAGAGGAATGTGAACCCTAGCAACAGCCAAGATCACAGACACTGAATAAGTATGGTAAGTAGGTAAGTTCTGAATAAATTTTCAGTATAAAGTTTTTTTATCTCAAATTTGATTTTTGGAAGTACGAAAAACCATTTTTTTTTTTGGTACAAAATCAGGGTGTTAGCTATTAATGGTTAGTGTATGGCGTTTTCCTCCTGAACTCTGACCTTCCATGGTGGGGCTTGCTGGGAAAATTTGACTCAAAAATACTCTAGTTTGGCTACAACAGAAAAATCAAGAATAAATAACTCAACTAGAAAACAAAGATACTTTTTAAAATATTTTATTTCTGTATTATCCTCAAAAAAAACTGGTGATATAACTAGCTTAAACCAGGTGAAAATAATTTATTTAAAATGTTTATTATTCTAATCTTTTCACTTCACTAAAGAAAAGTTAGTGAAGCGAGAAAGATAAGAAGTAAACTGTTACAAAAATTTGAAAAGATTAAAAATAAATATATATTTTGGAAAATGTTGCATGTTTTTCTGTCTAGCCATAGTATATTGGCTAGGTCTTTAACCAAAAACTTAGTGAAATTTTTCTTTGAATAATTGAAATATAGAATATTTGGCTCTCGTCTGCAATCTTGTTTTAAATTTCTTCGTAGATCTATCGTTTTTTTTTTTGTTTTTTTCTTTCATCACGGATCCTTAAATTCAAGATTTCTTAGAAGTATGATTGAATTTTATCAATAATTAAGATTATTTTATCTATTCACTCGATAGTGGCATATTTGAAATAGTGATGAAATTTCTGTTCACAATGAAAATGAATTACGAGCACTCGAAAAATATGTAGAAGAAATATTATTATTCCACTAAGCAAAGTTGGTAATTTCTTTGATTGAACTTTATTTCTTGCTAATTTTATTATGTAATACTTGCCTTTTGTGTTTGACAGCATCATGAGGAATAACTACTTTTTTTTTTGTTGTTTTCACAAAGGCATGAAACATTTAGGGAAAGTGCCACCCTAAAGACATGCAAGGTTTGAGAACAGTTGTTATTAACAATAAAGTTTCTCAAAGAACATACAAGCTCCAAAGAAAAAGTAGTTTGTTACAAATATTTTTATTTATATGAGATTGTTTTTTTTAAGAAAGTTTCATTTTTTTAAATTGGTATTTAGTACTAATTTTTTTAATTACGTGATACTATTTTTTTGCTTTTAATTGGGAATTTTGAATTTGTAAGCAATTGAGAATATCGCGTCTAACACAGTGCCACAAGACTAGCTAACATCCCAAAATTACGACATGTTAAATATTCTAGCTATTTTAAAAACTGTGCCTTGCTTTTTGACAAGTATCTTTAAAAAAAAAAAAAAACTATGTAAGGGAGCAAGGCTTGGTTTTTACCGTTTGGTCATTTTGATGTTTACAACGGAAAAAAAATTCCACCAAGTTAACTCAAAAGACTAAATGAATTTTAAATTATACTTTAAAAAAAGATAAATTTATCTTGAGAGAAAACGCTCTCATTAGCAATATCTATAAACCCATTTTTGTTTTGAAATTAAGCTAGATATTTTTCAAATGTTTGCAGGCCCTTATATTTATATTTATATTATTTATATATACCAAATTTTTTTTTACAGAAAAGGCCCCATGAATAAAAAAAGAAAAATAAGATAAAAGAAACACATTGTGCATGATGGTAAACATAATGGTACTTTATCATGAAATGACACACAGAACACTTTGTTATTTCTAATATTTTATAAAATTGCACCATTCTTTTCATTCCTGACACAATGTCCAACAGAAATAAATTTCACTCTGACAAACTAATATTTCTCGCAGTCACTATCTGATGATTGATGCCAATTTTCAGCTTGGGCCTGCTTTTCTCTTGCTAATAATGGTTTTACTGTGCATAAATTTTTATTAGAACCAACATAATCCCGGGCACAACTTTTGTTGTAAAATTATTGAAAATTTGTATTAAATTTGTCTTCAGTTTCATATGAACGATTATAGATGTCAATAGAGACAAATGAAATGCAGGATAGTGCTTAAAATTCTTCAGAAAATCATAATATTTAGGCTGAATCAGATTTTCCTGATTGTTATTAAATCAAAGGCAAAGTACTACCCAGCATCTTTATGCCACGTAGTGGGATTTTTGAACATCTGCGATGTTCAAATAAACAGCTGAGGGTGAGCTGTAAGGGCCGTCAATATGGATGTGGGGCAAAGCCCTGCAAATTTTTTGCTGTTTGGCCTTTAATAATACTCTATAATTGTCCAAATGAATTTTTATTTTTGTGTTGAATACATCGGTAGGTTGGTTGAAAACTAAAAATAAGTGAATTAGAAAAACTAATAATTGTAATAATTTGTAATTTGATAGGTGACAGATTACATGTTAGAAGAAAATACACCAAAGTTTTTAATATTGATTTAGATTATTTATGAGATTAAACATAGGCAGAGTAATTTAGTGTAAAGGCTCTAACCAAGTAAGGCAAATATAATTAAAATAAAACATAACAAATAGAAGGATGAGTTAATATTATAAAAACACACGTTTAAAACTATGTTGTTTTGACTCTTATTTTTTTATCGAGAAGAATTGAATTTAGTGTAGCAGTTATGGATTTAAAGTAGGGGAGATAAATAACAGTGAGGCAGGCCCCACGCTACAAGACCATAACTAGAACTGTGAGTGTTTAAGTTTTTCAAAATCAAAGGCTTAATTGCATTTCGAAATCTTAGGAATGTTGATTTCTTCATTTACTTTAATCTTGAACGAAAAGCTTAGTAGTAAAAAAACCTTTTACTAGAGGATGTGTTATAATTTTGCCCTTTTGCACAAACTCTTTTTTTAACCATGAATTCACCTGTGTTTACTTTGAAATATTTGAACTAAATTTTATTTCCGTCATTAAAGAAAAGAAAAAAATCAAATACCTTAGTGCATTATGATTATGATTTTTCAGGAAATTGTTTTTCGATTCTGCTAAAATTTTGTTTGTGTTTGGAAATATTGTTTTTGATTACTTTTGTAGTTTGGCCATTTTGAAAATGTTGCTGGGTTCAGTCCGTTGATTACCTTTTTTTCATGTGACGTTAACTTACCTTAAAGGGCATATGAATATTTTATTGCTGGTACTAATGATATTTAGAACTGTAGGTTTTGATTAGTTTTATTTGTGGGATTATTAGTGCTACACATATAATTTTACAAACCTAAAAATTGTTTAAAAAGGCTTCAGTTTTACAGGTTGATTAAGCAGGCCGGTTCTGGTAAATTGTTATGTTTTTAAATCTAGTGAGACAAAGTTTTGAAATACAGTGTCATGTTTAGGTATGAGCAAATAAAAAGCTGACCTATAGTTATAATCTGAGACTACAATTTCAGTGGAGTGAACTCTGGGTGAAACAAATAACAATTGTAAAATTAAAATTTTCATATTAGTTTAGAAAAAACCAAATAGTGTTGATTTAAGATCACAAATATTTGCTCAATATATGAAAAAAATATGACAATTATTCACATGCTGGCTTGACAAATTAATTTACCACTTCTGTTAAAAGAAGTATGGGATGCTGTTAGTCTCTCTGATATAATTAGCCCATCACATGCTTCACCACATTTACTTAAAAATGTGGTGAAGCATTCAATGTAACAAATTCTTTATCTTGTAAAAAATAATTTTGTTACACAAAGGCACAAAATGTACTCCTAAATTTGCAAAAATTTACGAATTTTTATAAATATGAGACATTCTATTGAAATGCCAGATACAAAGCTTTGATCAATTATATATTGCAAAGAATATTGAAAGAAAAACAGTGGTTACAAAAAGAGAGTTTTGTAGATAGAAAATCTCAAATGTTTACGCCTTTATTGTTTTTTGTAAATGGTGGTAATAACAGAGTAAAACCTTTCACTCGTGTTTTAACTATCCTGTTTTAGAAAAGAAGTAAAAGTTTATTTTCTTAGATTGTAATAAAACATCATTCATTTCACTCGAATCCTGCCTACTTTGCTTAAGAGCACCATAGTTTGAAGAATCAAATTTGAATAATGCGTTTTATTATAGCAATGGAATGTACATGTTAGGTTAAGTACTGAGATGACCAACTTTCATTTGCTCTTTGTACTGATAAGTTATTTAGAAGCATAAAAATTTGTTATAGGCGCTGTTGAAAGCAAAACTATTGAGGCCGCTGGTTACTTTGTTATTAAAATTAATGTCAATTCCTGATGAAGATGATGATAAAGAAGAAGATGAAGGAGAAGAAACTAATAGTTTACAATGCGTTGCTGGACAGGTTAACTAATTTTTTTACCTTGGATCTTTTTTCTAACCCCCACCCTTCCTGTGAAACCTCCCATAATCTGTCTTTTTTAATGATCTTAGGCAGCTTTTTGACTGATTGTGCTAAATGGTCGAAATATTACTTTCTCTATATTCTTGAATACAGTAATTTATTTTTGAATCCAAATAAAGTCGGTAAGGCTTGTTTAAGTGCATGTCTTTTTAATGGTGTATAAATGCATGGGGCATAAAGTCTTCTCAATCACCCTTTAATGAATTGTTTTGAAATTTTATGCCATGTTATTATTTTTTTTTTTTTTTTTTTTTTTGTTGCTACAATCATGACCATATTATATGAGACTTTTATCAAATTTTCGCACAGATTCACATTTGGCGCTTGTTGTAAAAGTGATTTTCTTGACCA
>JAUZNK010018472.1:0-21438 GCA_035046665.1 Euphysa ruthae
ATATATATTTACTAAATAATAATGATGAATCAATTGAATAAGAACACTATATTTTTAAACAATTAAATTATGATTTGATATCACATGAAGTTCAGTGTTTTTTTTTATCATGAAAAAATATATAAAAAGGACAATTTTGTCCTTTATATATAAATTTTCATGACTTAATTACAGAGCTTTTTTGTCACTGCCTGTTTTGTGATGTTTAAAGAATCAAGTCTGTGACCATTATGTTAAATGTGCTTATAGATTGGTATGTAACTGATGAAAGGCCATATTTATTAGTATTAAATGTAGGGGATATATATTATTATATGTAGCTGATCTAGTGTTATGACAATTTTTATCTCTAACGAGTGTAAAAAAATTATTAAATGAGTCTGGTAACTCGTTGCATAGATAATTAATTAAATGCAAATAGAAAGTTAAGTAGGCTGACATGATCGTTTAGTTTTAACACAGTTGATTCTATACATTTACTGCTTCCTTTGAAGTTTTAAAATTAATAATGCGACTTTGTTTGTTTTGCAGAGCACGTACTCTGTTAGTTAATTGATTTTTTGACGAACCCTATATTTGACAACCATATATAATGTGTGAATTGAAAATGGCATAATAAATATTTAATAACGTTGTTACGTCAACGAAATGTCTAATTTTGGCAATCATCCCAGTACTTATTCGAATTTTAATGACAATATTAATAATATGAGTGTCCCATGATAGAGAGTCATCTAAATAAATTCCAAGGTATTTGATAGGTTTTGATTTCAAATGTTTTTGCTGACTTATTCGAAAATTAATTTTTTTTTTCTATTTTATGATTTTTCGATTTAGATATGATCAAGGTCGTTTTAGTAGCATTTAGAGATATTTCGTTTGGTCCTAACCAGATACAAAGATGTTTTAAATCAAATTTTACACTTGCATATATTTTCTTCATCGATATATTAATATTTAAAATAATCGTATCGTCGGCGAAATGATAAACAGTTGAGGAATTAATTACATTGTAAAGATCATTGTTACATAATAAAAACAACATTGGTTCTGGGACCGAAGCTTGGGCAACCTTTTGGTGTACAGCGAATGAATCGGATTGTTTATTGCGAATTGATATACACTGTGATGCGTCAGTTAAGTAACTACAAAGTCAGCTGTTAGATTTTCTTTGAAACCGTTAATGTTCTAACTTTTTAAGTAAGTTAGTGCGGTCAACAGTATCAAATTTCTTTTGAAATTCAATAAAAACAACTGCTACAAAATTCCCTGAGTCAAACGCTGACATAATATCTTCTGTTAATTTAATATGTGCATGGGTAAGTACTATGTTTATTTCGAAACCCAAATCGATTTTTACAAAGGCTTTTATTTTTGGACAAGAAAGATTTCATTCGAAAGATCATGGTTTTTTCAATTATTTTTCCTATATTCGAAAGAAGAGAAATAGGTCTGTAAATCTCTATTATTTCTTTAGAATCCTTTATGTGAATAGAGATAATTTTTGATGATCTAAGACAAACTTAAAATACTACTGTTTTAAAAGAAATGTCAATTATAAGACTGAGATATTTACTAATGATCGAAGAAATAATTTTAAGAACTTGTGTTGGAACACTTGAGGGACCAAGAGCTTTTTTATTTATTTATTTTTTTTTTATTTTTACATTTATTATTGATTTAATCCCAGACCATATATTTTTGATATTATTATTGTTTTGTTGAAAAAAGTTTTTATTATTTATTGCGAACTTAGCTGGATGGTCAGAAAATAAAGTGTGCGATATTCTCAGTGGTAATATTACCACAAATCCTATTAGAAAATATATTATCTATAAACGTGTCTTTTTGGTTGTAACTCTAGTTAGCCTAATTATATCAGGCTGTAGAGAATTGAATGTTATTAAATCAATAAACTCGTCAGTATCTTGACGAAATTTGTAATTAAATAAATTGATATTGAAATCTCCATTTTTGTTTTCATGGCTGGTAGTATCAAAGATTCTTTTTAATCAATGCTCAAAAACTTGACTTACATATTACTTACATATTCCAAGGGGTATGATATTTTTGTTTTCATGGATAGTAATGTCAAAGACTCTTTTTAAGTAATGCTCAATAAATGCTTTAACTTCCATATTTGGATGTTTATAGATATTCCTTAAGATGACTTTTTTGCCGGTATTGTTCAAAATTTCAACAAAAATTCATTCTAATTCTGCTTTTTTATACAATGTTAAATCGTTTCGCAGACATACCTGTCTGATATATACAAACAAACACCAACTTCCAAACTTTCAGTAGGGCAATGCTCAAGTTTATAATTGATAATATTGATATTCTTGTTTGGCAAAATATTTTTAATCAGTTTTGTTTCTTTTATCCTGATAAAGTCGAAATTTTCATCTAGCATTGATAACATAAATGTAAGATCGTCGTGATGAAATGTGAGGACGCGATATTTCATCGCATAAAAAATAATTTTTTGTTTTTGAATTTTGTTAAAATCACTTAAATCATAATAGAGGCATTCGCTTGATTTTTCGTCAACAATCCAATATTTGTAAGTTTTTAATAAATTTGTTTGTTTTGACAACCACTTTCATTTAAATTTTTACATCTATTAAAATTGAAGTGTGAGTTTAAGCAGTTTATCAGTGGTTGATACAAAGGTGTAATTTCTATTATGCATAACTGACAACCTCATGGGCTTTTATCTTTAACGTTATGTTAAATTGATGTGTCTGTATAATTACGTTTTATACGAGTCCAGTATTTGTAGATCGAACAATTGAGAGCAAAATGGTTTTGGGCTATCGTCTTAAAACATACATTGCATAAAAACATCTTTGAATCTAAAATATAATTTTAAAAGAGAATTATCCTACTTTAATTTATATGGAGGATGATATACAATATTAAAGATTTCAATGAATATCTTCATAGTAATAATAATAATATTAACAATAATAACAGCAATAATAATAATGATAATAACAATAATAATAGCAGCAATAATAATAATAGTGATAATATTAATAGTGATAATAATAATATTTATGTGAAATAAATTAAAGTAACAAATAAAAAGATAAAGAAATATTAATATAATTACAATGCTAGTTGCATTTTTTTAAGACAAGGTAAATTCCATAAACTCCCATCAAACACCAAAACTTTTACTATGAAAAGAAATTTAAATTACATTATGAAATTTTTTTGAAAAATATATTAAAAATTTTTTTAATGATTTTTATATTTTTCTCCTTCGCCTGGCATTTTTCCTAATAATTTCGCGGATACTCCAATCGCATATGTTACTTGTGTTTTCTTAATAATTTAAAACATTCCCGGGCATGAAAATATATTATTGTCATATATTCTATAACGTAAAGATTATTTGTCTTACCATTAAACCGATATTTTGATGCTTTGTATTCATTAAATGGATGTCCTTGAAACAATTCGTTGTCTAGATATGCCCGTCTTTCTGCTAATTCTTGTAATTTAGCAATCCCTATTTCCTTCACTGTACCAAAATTATCATCATCTATTGTTTCACTACAGAGTAGATATTTGTTATCTTATTCTTTTCCAATATTTGCAATAGGTGAGCTTTCCATATTTCTGAAATTATTACTTATTAAAAATTATTATTTCACTAAAATATTTATTAATTTATTTTTATCACCAAAGCAAATATATATCACACTTGTCTCATGATAAGAAACCAAAAACATTAAAAATAAGAAAGAGCACATTTGATGAATGTACAAATAAAGATTTAAAATAAAGAACTGTTGAATACTGATGTCATGAATAATAAAAATAAAGTTATTTGATATGATGACTGAAAAAAATGAAACATTTTGAGAATGATTGGTTGATATAAGTTCTGCTGTAAAGTTATCAGTATGAACTTATCTTTCTAACTATCTTTGTTTAACATCACTTATTTTTAAAACTTCGTTTTCAGTCTATGGGAAATTTAGCATTTTTTAAAATCCAACATTATGGCTTCCAGAAACAAAATATTTTGGTGGATTTTTATCTCAAATTTATTACTTTGATCCTAGCAATGAGACCCAGCTTACAGAAGTTTGACTGGAAAATTTATATCCTGGCGTGTACCTGTCTAAACTAATGTTTTCCATTTCAAACGTAATTACATTTTCATTTGCAACTTTTATATTAAGAAGTATAAAGAAGTATATTTAGTATGACTTACTCTAGTTTTAACAACTAAACCCACTATTTATAGAATTAGAGAGAATTTACTTAATAAAATACCTTAAATACCATGTAAAAAAAATATATTGTTTACCGTATTGGATTATATTCCCTGTTCCACATAACAGAATATATTAACATTATGTGCCCGCGCAACAGTACTTTCAAGGCTCGTGCGAGCGTAAATTAAAAGCTGTATTATCAAAATATATTTTAAAATTTTTATCTTCCTTTTTACTGCATTATTATTATTTATGAACAAAGAGCTCTATTGTTAAAAAAATAATGGTCTTTTGCAATTACTTGCTGACCTAATTTTCTCCTAAGTCAGAGGGCTCATCATAATTTACGAATAATAAATGAGAACTGTGAAAACAATTCCAAAATTGCTTATATTCGATCAGCGAATAACTGAAAATTACTTTTATTCTGACTTTATTTTAGTGGAATATGCCTTATTTTTAAAACGTGTGCAACGTTAGTTGAAATTTCTTGTTAAAGCTGTTGGGAAAAGGCATGCTATATTTGCCAATAAATCCAAAGTCTCGCTTTTGCGAAACTAGTGATACTAACGGTGTATCGAATCGGAACAAACATAATAAGATTCTTGATATCGAACATTCTTCTTTTTTCCTCCACTTCTTCTAGGTAAAAAATATCGAAATTTAAAATAATCAGTAATTTTTTTTTCCCTTTTAACTTTTATTGTCATTTGCAAAATGAGGCTATGTTGAGAACGAGCGGCTCTCGAGTGAGTATAAATATGTGTCAAAACTTTTAAGCCGTGTATAATAATTTTCTTATAAGAATTGGAAGTTTTTGAGATTTTCGCTCTCTATAACTCATGCACAGCGTAGGAACTTTAATCAGAAAAAGTTTACTTTAATATATTTGGTCAAGTCTGGAAAAGATTCTTCTGCAAAAAATAATAGGGTGTCAAATACCACAACAACAAATTTCGAGAAAAAAAAATTTCTTAAAAAAATTTGGTTCAAGTAAATTATGGTAACCATTTTTTGTTCTATATTTTAGACACACAAAACCGTTTATACCATTGTCAAAAATGTATTTAATCATTTAACCTGAAGTTCAAGGTACGATATTAAAGAATTGTATGGATTTTTTGGAGAGCAGTTGAGTTTATTCTCTCAATATTTGAACAGTTTTACGATATTAAAACAATTCTGTCATATCTTCACTTTATTTTGAAAACAAGTCTTATTAGGGTTGACTACTTAAAAATTTTCTCAAAAAATTTCCTAAAATGGAATATTTTCTGAAAATGACATTTTTTCCGGAAATACCAACCTGTCTTTTGAATACAGAGTATCTAAACAAGTCTTTGTATTTTTCATTTCATTTACTTTTGATATACACATTTATTAAAATAAATTATAACCCAATTTAGACAGGTAAGAAAAAAAATTTTGCTGACTAAGTTTTAATATGACTAAGACGCTTTTAGAATGACTAATAACAGAATCAGAGAGTAATAATGCTCATGATTTATATGACTCAGGTTTATAAAATTTGTATTTTAATGAAACAATATAGTAGGATTTAGTGTGTTTTATAAGGGATTACTACATATTTGATAAAATAAATAAAGGTATGTATTCTTTTAAATAAAGCATAAGGGTTAAGGTATTATGAAAATGAATTTAACAATGCTTTATTATTATTCGTTATTCTGTTAAAAATCTTTCGATGAGAAATCCAATACAGCAAGCCATATCGAAATAAGTCATTAAAAATATATCTTAACATTGCCACACAAATTAGGTGGGCTATTAGATAATTATTTAATTATGAAAGATATTAATTAAGATGCTAATATATTTAGTAGAGATGATTACACGGTATTTTATCTTTCTGTGTTTACTCTTTGGCTCCTCCCGATGTGAGTATCTTTTACTTCATTATTTACCTTAATTCGTTAATAAATTTATTTGACTTGGATTTAATAAACTCCTCTTAAAGAAAAATCCCACGACTTAGTGTTGAAAACTAGCAAAGAAAATTGCATTGGGTGTGTTCAAGTAAAATATACTGCATATTAAGTTTTTTATATTGCTGTCTTAATTACGAAATAAGATGAGACACGTTAAAGTTACAATAAAGACTTATTTTAAAGTAATACCTTTCAGCAGAAATTTCATAAATGTTCAGTACTAATTTAAGCCTGCAGCCATTGCAATCATGTCTAGTTAATTAATATCTGATTTTCTTGTTCGCAGCAATTTATTTTTCAAAATTGGGCACAATCTCTATGCATGTAACCAAAACAACTCTATCCTTATATAAGTCAACATTATAATCAATGAAACTTAATTTTCAAACGGTAATAACTCCAAAAGTATCTAAAAATTTGTTTGGTCTGTGATCATCTCTTAAAAACGTATTTTGTATACACTAATACAAACAAACTTTTTTTTTTTATATTCATAATTTCTAAAGTGTACATAATGAATAAAACTAGCGACATATTGGACATATGTACAACTTGCTGATCCAAGCCTTAATAGTTGATTTAAAGCAAGAGAAAGATTTGGAGCTTTTATAACTAAGAAGAAGACCACTCCAAACAAAACACGCTTTAAAAATAGGTGAATTTGTTCCATTACTAGATGTTCTCGCAGGTGGGAGTTTCAAAATAAAGCGATTCCTGAGACATTAAGGTAGATTTTTTATAAGAAAAATTTCCCAAGTTTGTTTGGGATTTAGTTTATATATCACTAAAATTAGAATTTGAAAATGTTTTGTATGACAACAGACTGTGTTTTCGAAGAGAAGCAATTCCTCAAAATTAACTTCGAAGTTATTGTGGATTACCCTTAAAGCTCATTTTTGAACACGATGGATAAAGCTATAGTCAGTTTTCTTACAAAACATCTATATCAGAGGCCAATATAAAAAACAACTTAGAACAAAACTGTTTAAAAGGGGTCCCGTTTGTAAAATATCCAAATAACTTCTAAATCTAAGTATAAAAGAAAGTTTTTTATTTGCTATTGTACATAGTTTACCTATATGTTTCGAAAAAGTCAGTTTAGAACCAATATCATTTCCTAGAAGTTCCACTTCGTTATTTACATATACAACTTTTCCACAAATATTGATAAACACAGCTGAGGCTTTCATACTGGAGAATATTATATGAAACTTCGTAGGGTTTGTTGCCATAAAGTTATCTCTAAACTACTGCTGAAATCTAGAAAGGTCTTTAGATAGACGGGACCGAATTTTTTCAAATGTTAAATCACAAACATAAAGGTTATTATCATCTGCAATGTTACAAATATCGGAGTTTAGCACAAAAAAAAAAAATCATTTATAAATATATTAAATTTAAGTGGGCCTAAATTACACCTTATACGATGTCAAACCACTCCTTAGACAACAAATTTAATTTAACCCTTTGTATCGTTGATTGTAAGTAGCTTTTTATAAACCGTGAAATTTTTTCCCAAAAACTGTATGCCGACAGTTTAGCTAACAGAAGACTATGTGAGATGCAGTTATAAACCTTTGA
Organism: Euphysa ruthae; assembly: GCA_035046665.1. Classification (NCBI taxonomy): domain Eukaryota; kingdom Metazoa; phylum Cnidaria; class Hydrozoa; order Anthoathecata; family Corymorphidae; genus Euphysa; species Euphysa ruthae. The sequence continues at coordinate 7,763 of JAUZNK010018472.1, forward strand.
TAAATCCATTAAAATAACAACTTTGCTTTTTTTAAACTTAGTGATTATGTTATACACTTGTTTGGGTTCAACACCAGTAATTTTTTTTATGACTAATTTTATGCTTTTTTTAAAAAGTAAAAATTGATATTGATATTGATATATATGTGTGGTCATTAGCCTAAATTTCTTCTGATAAATAAATAGTTTTGATCAATTTAATTTGAAAATTAAAAATTGTAGAATAGATGTCATCAAATTAATTGTTTTGTAATAATAATAGAGAAAATATTAGATTTTTAGGACTTAGAAAGTAGACATAACTCTCAGTTTTACTACAAAACTTGCACAGAATTTATTTTACTCTCCTCAGGGCATAAATTCTTCGTTTTCTCCTACGCACATTAATCCCACCAATTGTGATGACACACAGTATGACCTCCAATTAACGGACACTCTAAAAGACGGATACCTCTTATTAACGGACGTATTTCTTTTCTCCGGCAGAATTCTGGTCAAACTCTCATAGAAAAGTTTCCAAATAGCGGACACTTAATTAGCGGATACTCTAATTACCGGACAATTTTTTTTGTACGAAAAAGTATATTTAGCCTTTTTTTACCCTCCGATTAGCGGACAAAGATAAAAAAATAAAAGAAATATTTTCTTTAATCCTTTTCTTTATCTTAAACATTTAATGGTTTGCTTCACTAGCTCATCCTTAACTGCTGAAATTTTCTTTTCAAGCCATTTTACCAGTTTTTCTTGACCAAAAAAACGGTAAATAACTGGAATTTCCAGTCCATACCCACCCTTACAATTTACCCTTTTGCCAACCACCTCCACTTCAATGGCGGCATTGGGGATGGTGAGGAACATGGAAGAAAGTTTTGAGCTATTTTCTGGAACATGTGCAACAATAGATGTTTCCTCCTTGGAGTCTTTGCGCATCATCGCCACTGCGTGTTTGTCCACTAAATTCGATGGCTCTCGTTCACACTTCAATATCTCCCCAATGAATGGGCTCCAGTTCTTCATGTAGGCATGGTATCCTCTAGCGAAAGAATTGTATTCATACGTTGACAAATCTCTTTCAATTGAAATTGGAATGTCGATTTCATACATTTCTTCTGTAATCATATTTATTATTATCAATGTAGTCTCTGTAAAGTTCTCGTTTCAAAAAAATGAATTAGAAATGAATTAAAACTTAGAAAAGAATTTGAAGTATTTCAAGGAAAAGATTTTAAAGATTTGAAAAGAGAAAATCACCAAAAATACAAAGCGAATAATGAAATATCGTATAAGTCCCTTGACGTTTCACAAACAACAGTCGAATCATGGATGGAATCGATAAGAGAACTTTGCAAGGGTTACTGTCCGAAAGATATTTGGAATATGGATGAAAGTGGGTGCTTTTTTAAATCTTTGCCGTCAAAAGGATTGGCACGGAAAGGCAAAAAAACCAAGGGAGTAAAAAATTCCAAGCAAAGAGTCACTTTGGCATTTTTTGTTAGTAAAGATGGAGCTAAAGTTGGCAAGCCAATTGTGATTTGGCGAAGTGAAAGTCCAAGATTTTTTAAACTTGCTAATACTCCAGATACGCTAGCCCAAGTGCTTTATTTTGATGATCCGAAATCGTGGATGCAAGTACATATTATGGAAAACATACTTGACACCTTTAACCAACAAATGGTGAGAGAAGGAAGAAAAGTTATGTTGCTTTTGGATAACGCCACTGTTCACTCTCAGTCTTTGATTGATATGTATAGCAACATAAAAATTGTTTTCCTCCCAAAGAATACAACTTCGCCATTGCAGCCACTTGATGCTGGAATTATTCAAAGTTTCAAATCAAAATATCGTAAAAAATTAATGCGTCACGTTATTGCACGTGTAAAAGAAGATTTTTTTGCTTCAAAAATTGCGAATGGAGTCGATGTTCTTCAAGCCATCTAATTTCTAGTGGGTGCTTGGAAGGAGGTTAGCGTCACAACACCATAGTAAAGAACTGTTTTTCTAAATGAGGAGTTATTACAGAAGAACAAATTGAAAGCGAAGAAAACATTGCTGATGAAGAATTCAAAGCGCTTTACAGGGAACTAACTGCTGATTCAGAATGTGAGATGACAGCAGAAGAATACATTAACTTCGACGTCGAAAGTTGTAGCTCGTTACCAGTAATCAATGCCGATATGGTTGATTGGAAAGTAACTTCAGTTCAAAGCTGTGCTGCTGAATATCTCCGGCAAGAATCAGAAGAAGATCCCGTAGAAGTTGTTTCGGAAAGTGATGAGGATGAGGATGACGTCGGGTGTGCTGAAGTTGAAGTAAGCAGAGAAGAAGCATTATCGATGATTGACAAGCTTGTCAATCTCAAAGATCTCAACAAAGAAGAAAGAAGCTCACTTGTTTCGCTGAAAGAAAAGTTAGAGCTAATCAAGATAAACAGTAGAAAACAGAAATCGATCAAAGACTTTTTTAAATGAACAATCCATTTGCGTGTTTTTTGTTTATAAGCATTAAATTTTCATGTTTTGTTCATTGTCATTGGTTTATCATTGTTGTTGCTGTTTATTTGGTTAATCAAGAATGCAGTTTTATGTTTCCTTTTCCCTAAAGTTACCCTAAAGCCAATCTCGTATCTCTAATACATAAATAAGTTACAAAATTTTCGAAAAATAGACAAAAATGCCAAAGTTTCCAAAAAGCGGACACCTCTAATTAGCGGACAAAATCCTTTTCCCCGATGGTGTCCGCTAATTAGAGGTTATACTGTATAATTATCGCAGTCGAGTTTTGATTCTTTTTTAAACAGCGCAAGAACTGATGAAATTTTTATAATGTCAGGAAATGCTCCATTTATAAAAAAAAGATTAAAAAGTTTCGAAAGAACAAAAGAAATTTAATTTAAAATCTTTTAAAACATCAACAAGTATACTGTTGGGACTTAATGCCTTCCTAACTTTAAGTTGTTATACAAGAAATTATACATAGTACTTCAAGCTCGACGTAGGAGTAACGAAAATATTAAAAGGCTTTGGTTCCTTCATATATTTATGGAAATTGGTATGCGATGAAATAACTTCCTTTTGAATATTCTGTGCGACGGATATAAAAAAAGTTATTAAAATTATCATAGATTAAAGTTTGATCAGTTACTGTAACACCATTATTTATTATACTTGTTGGAAAAGAACTGTTTTTACTTGTAACATTTATTTAACTCTTTAGCCCTTTCTATGTTTTACGTTTGTTTTTTGTATTGACCGTAAAATATTATTTGAAATGGTTATCTTTACTCCTTTTAATTCATTTGTGAGTTAAATTCGATATCTGTGATAAGAAAAGCTTTATAAAAATATCTTTTGCTCTTAAAAATTTGCGCTTAAGAGGTGTTCCGTTTTTTAATCGATATAATAATGCCTTTTGTTATCCAAGGTTTAAACGATTGTTTATAATTTTTTATACTTACTTTTTTTAGAGGAATATTTTCGTCTAAGCTGTTATTGAAGTTTTTTAAAAACAAGCTGAAGCTTTCGTTTACGTTTGAGTTTTAAAATATTTTCTCAGTGAATATTTAAAAAATCTGATAAAAACTTCTCTTTATCATGTCTTCTTGTGTTTCTGCGAAATATGTTATGCCTCCTTGGTACAAAAATTTAAACCAACAATACTTGTTCAATATGTAATTTTAAAAAGACTCAACAAAACGATATGAAATTTTTCTAACTAATTAATATTAATTCATATTAACAATTAAATATCAGCTAGTTTAATTTTCCAAGTATTAAATTAATTAACAACGATTTATAAAGCAGGAAGGGCGGAAAAAAAGTAAATAAAAAAGCAGGGTAAAAAATTATTGTTATTATTTACTATTTTATTTATATTTCACCAAAAGTCTTCAAATGCTTTACTATAACAATATTTCCATGTTCTGTCAAGCGATATCTGACGGAACAGCTCGAGACCCAGAAACTTTTTGTACTTTCAAAGAGCTTTATATTTTACTACAGAGCATCTTGTAATAAGGACACAAGCTTTTATATATGTATATTTTGACTTCTTTATGAAAACAAAGTTTATCAGAACTTAATGCCTTTACCTCTTTTTCCTTTGAAGTTGCAGCATAAGCCGACTTTCTATTGAGGGATTTTACAATCGTCAGTACAGGGTCTTGAAGTCTGTGGCAGGATTGCATGTCTTGAGACTTTGTTTTGCAACTAAAATTGTTAAGAATCTCGCAAACTTTTTATTCCAGGTTTTCGTTGTTTATTGTGGCAGAAATACCGTGAATTTCTACGGAGTCCCTTCTTGAGTAATGCTGTAGGGCGTAAGCTTGTTTCTCGATACCCTCCACTCGCTTAATAACGCTTTCATTGTTTTCTTTATTTTCTTTAGATTGTTTGAGTTCAGCAATATTTTTGGTTAACGCTCCAACTTCGTTGTTTAGGTGACCAATGCAGTACTTCAGTTTCTGACTGTAGAGTGAGAAACTTGTTGATAACGTCATCTTTATTCAGCATTTGAAGTTTTTGTTTTGTAATAGGTGACATTTTAAAAAGAATTATTAAAAACCCACAAAATAAATTTCCTGTTAATTACTCTAATATAACACGTCCGATTGGATTGACAATAAATATTTTATTGATATTATAGGAACATTTTTATTTCACGAATGATTTTTTGCATACACAATATTCTTGTTTCGCTCATATACGGGATTCGTTAATCCATAGGGTAGTGGTTAATTATTCGTGCTGCGATAGAGAAGGCAAAATGATCCCTTATTAATGGTGAAGACGCTCAAAAGGCAGAAATAATTAGATAGTGTATGTTTGTCCTCTTCCTTATCCCAAAAACGTAAAGTACGTTTCATGACAATAAAGAAAATATACTAATATCGTTATCTAGCGCACATCACGATTAAAGATAAAAAAAAATTGCATTTAAGGCTGGAAATAGAGGCTGAAATCTTAAAGCTGATGGGAGCGGTCACACTAAATATTAAAATTTTCAAGCAAGCGCGATTCAATTTCTGCGCAAATATATTTATTTGCTTGAGATTTGAGATAGCTTTAAATCCATTTCAAAACAAATCGAGATTTAGCATGAATAAAAGAGTTGTATTGCAAAGAAAGGCGACAGAAAAATTTTTTTTATATCTAAAAAGAAAGAATTTTAAGGAAGAAAAGAATGCAAAAAACTTAATTTTGCAATTATGGAGGATAAACAACGTATTTTCTATGTCGACATTGACAATCATATTGACACTGCCTGCTCCCCGAAGATATTTGATGATGGTCTACAACCAATCATGGTTTGAGCAAATATGGGGGAACAGACATGACGATATATTCAGTGAACTGTCCGCGCAAGAATTCCGGATGAAAAGGAGAAAATTAATTTACTGCAACGAAACATGGCTAGAAATGATACAAATTTCCGGCAGTCTGTCCATATGAACAAGCGTGTTGTGGTAGCTATTTGGAGATAACCAACTAATAATGCGTATAGAACCGTTAGCAAAATATTTGGATTGCCGAAAGCAATTTGTGTGGAAATTAAACAAGAATTTCTAGATGAAATGATCAGAATTGCTTCCGATTTCGGGTTTCAGTATAAAGCTATAAAACCTCTTTTTACTTCAAGTATACCTCAATTTCAGAAAATCGTTCATATCTGGTCTGTAAAATACATACATACACTTTTCAGTATGGCGTTTTTAAGTAGCATGACTCCAACGTAAGTTTGATGTAAACTGGTACAGTGTTTTTACTTATATTTCTCAGTAAAAATCCTTTTGCTTTATTATTTTTTTTTTTGGTTAGATTTTTCCAATAATATTCAAACCTACCATATACTTCAAATAATTGGAAAGTTTTCTGTTACGTCACGGTTTATAAATATTTAACATTTTTGTGCATACATGTGTGTACATTGGGCGTTGAGGGGATGTTTTGCAGATTTTTGCATTTATATTTGTTACAAGCAAATTTCTTCAAAAAATCCTTCCACCCCAGTGTGTCATATGAAGCCTTACTTTATGATTTTTATCATGAATGTGAAATATTTTTTTACGCAAATGTGTACAACACACATGCAGACTTATACAAATATAAATTCAAAGATATCACGATGATTATTTTGCCCCGAAAATCTCTCATTTGCGAGATTTAAATAGAGAAATTGAGTAAGTACAATATGGCAACTGGGGATAGTACAAAATCACGCAAATCATTGAAACTGCACAGTCAATATGTGAGAATTCTATACATAATATCAGACGGTTGGGTTTTACTTACGATTTTTATTTCATCATTCTCCTAGTGCTGGCGAGTTGATTTGGCTAAAACAAATATTTATTTAATTCTTTACTTTACTTTTCATTCATAAATTGGAACAAAATAACTGTTCGTGGAAGGAGGAAGAAATTAAAGTGGAAGTTTTGCAGAAAAAGGGGTTTAAAGATGTTGTTGCTAATGAAAAAGGTATATTTAACTGTCAAATAACCAGATAACCATGAAAAATCTATTAGCTATCAAGAATATTAAAATAAAAACCCTTATTTGTATAATATATTTAGTTATGACCTAGCTTTGGGGGGACTAGGGACGAGTTTACGGCTCTCGTGAGCAATAACTTATTAATTTATTATCACTAACAATTAAAACGTAAGTACTTTATTCGAGAAGATCATCGAATCTCTCTTTAGAGCGTAGGAAACTCTAAGCTGAAGGAACCGCGCCAGTTGCCAAAATTGACAAATTCGCGTCGGCTCTTATAGCATTAATATCCGGTTTGGCGCATGTGGGGCGTTGTATTAAATTCATTATTGGCACCTCCGACGGGACTATTAAATTATATACTTCCAGAGAAATAAATCCCGAGGTTCATTCATAATTTTGCCGATAATAATTTAAGTATATATAAATCTAATATTATTTTGTACTTTGCACTTAGAATTAATCGAACAATTTATATATTTGGGAAAGAAAATTACTTCCTTACTTTACTTTTTTCCTTGGTAGCTGCTGTTTGAGCCGCAGCCTTCAATGTTTCTCTTAGCGGCCCTTCGTGTAGAAAGCCGCTGAGACAGCTTGTTCAGCCATTAACAAAGCAGCCTTGGCAACACTTTTCATTACAGGGACTGTGATACGCTTGATTCCACTCCAAAGATTTCCAAACAAGCCCGTGATGAGGCAATACTGCGCCTGTTTGTTAATAAAAATGAAGAGAGTGACGGTTTTTCGTAGCAATGGCAAGCTTTATTCGTAGTTCCCAGGGGTTAGGCGGATTTCTTTTCCTGTAAGAACCATTACCTGTTTTTTCTCTGTAACATTATACCAGGTGTATGATATTGTAATGCTGATTAGAAGCACTTCCAAATCTCCCGGAAACAAGAAGGTCTCAGCCAGTTTAACTGAGTAATTTCCTGTGCCATGTTGTCTTGGTAAAACAGATTGATCCTTATGAGAGTAAGTAATGAAAGTCGGTGCAACTATTATGTATGGTCTAGTCTCTAAGAGAATCGATATAATTCTCTACTTGTTTCAACTTTTGCATGGAGCGCTAAGTTACCTTGTTTGGTTTAAAACGTTACAAGCCTTGTCGTGATTTCCTTGCTTAGCGTGGTCCATGGCTTGGTTTAGCAGTTTAATACCACCTCCCTGTTGTTGTGTTTCGCTGTCATTATCTCTCATGGTAAGATCCTTACGAAAATGTTGAGTTAGCGCATCAACTTCTTCATCGGATAATAGTGGTTCAAAAATTGATTGACTTTTTATTAATATCGTCGGAAGTATTCTATGATTTCGTAATGTTGATCCTTTAGATTTACCTTAACAATGGCGGAATGCTCTCGGGAAATTTCGAAAAGGCTATCCCTTGCTGCCAAAGCGTTTTACCGAGTTCTTCAACTCCAGGTGGAACCTACCCTTTGAAACTTCGCGAGCCTTTAACGAGATAGCGGAGAGCTGTGACTATGTTGCTATTTTGGGTTGGGCAATCATTATTTTCAATTTCACCGCGCTCTTTAGACCTAACATCGCCACCATGTTGAATGTGTTTACGTGTGTGGTTTGGCAATCTTGTTCACCGCTGATTCTAACAAAACTGTGAAATCATCGGCCGTAAGAATAAGCGCCTTTTTTAATCTATCGATATTCATTTGAATCCACTATGTCAAAGAATATATAACTCCACACAAAAATAGTGTTCAAATAGAATTCCGGGTACTAGATACTTGCCTACCAACACATTCAGCGAGGATTCTCATATGTGGACCAACAATGTGCGATAACACAACGTTCTTCCAGGACCTCCTAATCAACCCTTCCTCGGACTATAATGTAATACTGTTACATTATAATGGTAGCATGGAAAATTGCAACATATGATCTAACCCATGCTAGAAAGGCAAATTGACGTTAAATTTTATGATGATATATAGCTATAAAATATTGAATATCACTCACATTAATTATATAGTATCGATTACTTTGAATATTGATAAATAATTTTATAAGTGACTTATCTAGTGGAAGACATGGTAAGGTTACCTGGGTGTTCAGACGAACCAGCACTTGGTTTTGCATTGAAGCCGTCTATAAAATCTACTCCTTCTTCGGTATTAGCCTCTTCAACTTGCCAGGTACATTACGTTTGTTTTCATACTAACTGCTGGAATCATCTTTTTGTAAGCTTTCTTGAGGATTAGAAATATGTATAGAGCGCATAGAATGGAAAATTTTGAAAACACAACCACCCACCCTCCACTAAACCGAATAAATCATCCTATCCCTGTAATAAGATTTTGTCCTACGTCACCTCTGAAAATTCGAGTCCAAGACGTTTAAATTCGATTTTTCATATTGCTATCAATTTTTCATTATCAATTTCTTAAGACAATTTACCATATTTAGTTCTACAGATCATACAGCGGTTGCAACCACAATTTAAGTAGATTAAATCATTAATTTGCAGCTTTATGCTAAACACGAACCTGCTGTTTCACGCCCTCAGAAGTCTTCCCATACTTCTGATTAAATTATTGTTGTCTCCACATCAGATTCATAAATAAAAGCAACCAACGACATACAAAAATGAAAAAGAAATTTACAGAGAGATACGTATAATTATTCTGAAGAAAAAAACGGTTGTTGGAACTGAGATGTTTTTAAGAGAGTTTACAGGTTTTAATTCATTGTAGTTGATATCAATTTAAGCATGTGATTTGGGTAATTTTTTAAGAAAAGTTACAGTGTGATTTAAACCAAGATATAATATTTGCATAAAATTTACAGTTAAACCAATTATTTCAGAAATTATCCGTTTTGGTCCTATACAGTATAAATACATGCAAATTTATAACTTATATTTGACACATTAATGTGTTATCGAAAAACGCTACACAGTAATTTACATTTACTGTCAACTAATGATGAATAATGTATAAATAGTGTTACATAATAGTCTTTTCCTTATACAGTAATCTTTAATTAGCGGACAAAGAAAAAGATTTTGTCCGCTTATTGGAAGTGTCCAAAGTTTTAGGCATTTTTGCATAGTTTTCGAAAATTTTGTAGCTTCATGTATGTACTAGAGGTAACAGGCGGAAATCAGGGTAACTTTTGGACGAAGAAGAAACATAATAACATTACATGACATACATTGGTAATGCATGACATACATTGGTAATGCATGACATACATTGGTAATGCATGGCATACATTGGTAATGCATGACATACTTTGGTAATGTTACTCCACTTTATGAACAAAATATCAACAACAAAAACTAAAGGTACACAAAACAACAATTATCATTGTTTATGAACAAAAAAAAAAAAAACCCAAGGTGTAATGTAGTTCTGTAATGAACCGTTTATCTAAAACAGTCCTCAATCGATTTATGCATTTTGCTGTTTATTTTGATTATATCTAGCTTTTCCTTTAACGAAAAAAGGGGGGAGTTCCTTTATTCTTTGTTGAGATGTTTGAGTTTGATAAGCTTGAAATCATCGGTAATACTTCTCATTTTACTTCAACCTCAGCACATTCAACTACTATTAGCATGTGTTTCACCATGACTATGAATATTTACAGTTTCCTTTCTGATATATAACGTAAAAAATAAAAACTGATGACATAATGATGACATAATCATGACACAATGATAAAAGTTATTGAAAGAGTATAGAAACGGAGAGGATTTTGACAACAGAAGAGGAAAATGTCTAATACCCTTTGACCTTTTTACTTTTAATATATTCAGTTTACTTTTTCCTAAGAACTTACTTATAGAAAAAGAATAAAAAAAAAAAAAAAACGAAAAGAAAGAAATGAAAAAGTATACACGTGATTTAATACATAGTTGCCAAATAATAAGAACAAAAAAAAAAAAAAAATCTAGCAAAAATATGCATATAATAAAACATCCATATTCTTCACCGACGTCATTGTCACCTTCACTATCAGAAACAACTTTTACTGGGTCTTCTACAAATTCTTTCCGAAGTTATTCCGCCAAAAAATTTTGGAGAATAAATCGTGAGTGTGGCTATGGGCTGGAAATTCCAGTTTTATATCGGTTATTTTGCAGAAGGTTTGGAGAAATGCTGGATATCAAAATTTTAGCAGCAAAAAATGAGGTTATATATCAAACTGCTAAATGTTTGAAATAAAAAAATATATATTTGAAAAAATGATATTTCATTATCTTTTTATCTTTGCCCTCTAATTGGAAAGTAAAAAGGACTAAATATTTAATTTCGGGCAATTAGAAACTTTTACAGTTTGATCTAAATTCCGCCGGGAAAAAAAATCTGTCCCCTAAATAGAGCTGTCCGCCTTTTGCAATATCCTTTAATTGAGATTATATGGTTTCTCATTTGTTACACGTTTCCATTCAGTTTAATTTAATACTGATCATTCTTATTTTTAATCAGAAACATTCAAATCTGTAGAGTGGATAATAAAAGAATGGTTTTTGGAATCTAAGCCTTATTTCATGGTAATCCAGATATGATTTTGATGTTTAAAGTTATACCAAGGTTAAAAAAAATTTATAATCTTCATAAAATTTCCGCAGAGATAAATACAACTTCAACAATTATTTAAAAAAATTGTTCTCTTCTAACAAAGTGACCCAAATATAAAATGCGTAATATCCTGACGACTGTAGATTTTCTCTTGCTTTAAAATCTTAAGTTTTGTAATGGCCACACTAGCAAAGTGTTTTTTTTTTCGGAAAATGATTAACAAAAGTGATTTTAAGAAACAAATCAATGTTAATAAAATTACCTGTGGACAGTATTAAAATTAATTTTGATTTGGGCTTTGATTTCTTAAATATTGTCTCGGTTTAATTTTTCTCTACTGTTCAAATATTATTAATAAAGAAATGGGAAGGTGAGACAAAATATGAAAAAGTATTAGATTAGATTAGAATTTAGGGGCGAATTTTGGCACAAACTTAGGCTCGAATTTTAGCCCAAAATTTGGCCCGAATCTCGGTTCTAAAATCTAATAAGTCAGCAAAAAAAAACCTTCTTTACTGTAGAGAACTTTTCGCGTTTTGCCAAATGAGCTCCAACTGCGAAGCTCGCTGCGCTTGCTTTTTTGCTATCGCAATAAATCTCCAGAAGTGAAATATCAACATAAGTCAATTTTATTATATTTATTTGCGTTTTTAAATGAAAATAAACGAATGTATAAAAGGCCTTTGATATATGATTTCAGTATTATTTATTTTTGTGTATAAACTTCGATAAAGATGAGAGAACAGTTTGGTAGAGATGAGCATACTTTATTTGGTACAATTGCACAAGAAATATAATATCAAAAAAGTATATCTGTTTTATTCCAATCCAAAAGTATGAATATTATGTCAACAATTCTATTTACCTGAAAAAAGCAAAAAAAAAAAAAAAATAATAATAAAAGGCATTTCTATCAAGGAAGTCGTAAAAAAGCGCATTTAATTTTAATAACCCATTTTTCTCGTACATGTTTGATATATCTATGATATATAGCGATGACGCGATGCTTAAACAGCATCACCAGCATTTCAAGTTTTTTTAAATCAAAAGGAAACCGCTACCATTTCATATAATTATGCAGTCTTTAAATTTGCTTAATGTTTTGAAAGTATAAAAGTTCAATTTAGTGAAGAGGTCTCCACATTTTTTATGTCTCTAGGATAGACTGAAAATAGCCTCCTTTTTAGATATGGTGAAAACAACTTCAAGGTTTTTGTTAAGAATGCCACAACGTACCAATTTCCCCCCAAATTCATATAATTAACCCATGGCTAAAGAGAATAAAATTAGCAACGTTTCTGCCTCGTCAAGTAATAATCCAACCATGGCTGCCGACAATGACTAACTACCAGACGCCTCTCACACAATAGGCAGGTGTACAAACTAAATTAGTTGCGAAAATCATTTATTATGCTGGCCTTTTGTTCTTTTAAAGGGTTTCCAGTGATCAAAAGGGGCAGTTCTGTTAGTCTACACAATTATATAGGGGGTTTACTTATGGGAATGGCACAAAAACTACACAACATTATGTAAAAGCATATTCTCTGTAAAATTCATTTTTAAAAAAATAACAAAGTACTCAATACTTAATAAATAAATATAAATACATAATTGTTATGTAAAAAAAATTATTTTGAAGAAACTAAAGTCGAATGAGCGCAATCTGAATCTGAGAATTTGAATTTGAGATCTGAGTCAACATATTTTAAAACAACCGATATTTGTTCAGTATTCGAACAGTCTGCAGGTTCTTCGCACAATATTGAAAGAAATGTTGAAAAAAAAAAAACGTTACTTTTAATTTTTGCAGCTAAAACCTCTTCAAAATGCTTCCCACAAGCATCGATGAGTTGGTTTTGACAAGTTTTCGAAATATAAGTAGCATTTTTAGGAGCAGAAGATAAATGTTTTCTTAAAACTTCTTCACACGCATCTACACGTAAATTCAAAAGCTCAACAATATTTCCTATACTGACTTTTTCCAAAGATGGCTTTCTGATATTGGGGTGAAACTGGTTATCATCTCTATGCCCACAAAACGCTAAATCATTACGACCAAGAAAAATAATTGTTTTGATAATAAGAAAAAGTCATTTAAGATTTTCAGCAATAATGTCTTTTTTTACATTATCAAGTTCAATATTTATAGATTTCGACACATTCTTAGAGCGTGACAATTGCATATTATAAGTATACATTGGCACTTTGTGTAATTTACAACTAGTTTCATGTGCTTTAATAAGGCGTAGAGCATTAGTGCAACATTTTAAGGTCTCTCAACAAGACAACAAAGAGTGGAAGAACATGGTATCATGCTTCCAAAAAGAAAACAAGGAGGACAATAGGCACTGTTCTCAAAAGGTGAATAAGCAAGCCATGAAAATTGTTTTAAGCATTAAAAAATAAAAGACCTTTTATGTTTTACATAAGTTGGAAAGTTGTATGAAGAATGTGGTTTAAAATTTTTGCTTATTAGGTCTAATATAACACTACCATTTTTTCCTTTTTGAAGTCCCTTCCTTTCGTGCAATACAAAGAAATATCATTATCTAATGTATTATCTAATGTATATGTATGTAAGCAAGCAAGCAAGCAAGCAAGCAAGCAAGCAAGCAAGCAAGCAAGCAAGCAAGCAAGCAAGCAAGCAAGCAAG